>JALPCB010000277.1:0-16482 GCA_026538395.1 Cryptococcus sp. GC_Crypt_3
GATCCGAGCGAACCGCGACGACGACGGCTCGGGGCTTACCATCTTCTTTGACTATGCAAAACCTCTTCAATGTACGTCTCCCCGTGCCCTTAGCCAAACTGTTATACTTTCTTGCAACGCTTCTGCCAACATTATATGTCGCTCTGCTCTCTGACTGTTGGGCTGACAAACTTGCCCGCAGCTCACACCAGCTCTTCGTATCGGCTAGAGCACGATCAAGACGTCTTTTTTGAGGGATAAGAGAAATGCATTTTGCTGCTGTATCATGGCTGGGAAAGAAATTGATCCTTGTCGTGAGAGCGGCGTACAAAAGGTCATGCATCTGCATTGATGTCCGCTACATACATGTCGTAAAAGGGGTATATCTGTGCTGGGTAATAGTATGACAGTAGTACAGGTGGTTCGGTTGGGTACCTTGGAGCTATGCTGTGATATCCTAGCGAATCTCGATAGTCTTCACTGCCCGCTCAATCCCTTCGATGCCTTCGACAGCCACAGACGGGGATGATACAGAAGTAGACAGGCCGGAGTACCGCTCAAACATCGGTATAGTCCTCTGACCCTCTGGAGCTGGAGTAGCCATGCTATTCGCTTGTGTCTGGCGCTGAGGTCACGCTATAATCAGCTTTGTTGCGCGTAAGGAATGAGCCAGTCAATTTACTAATGCAGATCGGTCGAGGCCTGCTTCTAGACCTTCGAGCAGAGCACATGCTTTCTGCAGACCAATGAAGCGTCAGTCGAAGCGCACAAGTCTACACGAGGATAACGGCACTTACGCAAAGGTCGTTCGACGAGATATACCCACAACGCAAGCAGGTTTCTGCAAGAGGCATTGCGTTAGTTGCGAGGCTCAGTGAACGACTCGCGGGGTTGAGCAGCAACTCACGCATCGCCTTCATTCCCTTTTGCACGCTCTGCTCAAGCACGAAAGACTCTCCAGAATGAATGATGTCGACTATAGCACTGGGTCGGATGGCTTCCAGATCTTTGAGGAAGACTCTCGCGTGCCCTCGATAAGCTGCATGCGCAGAGTTAACGTTATCAACCTGTTCGGGTTCTTCTTGCTACGTCTCACGACGAAAAGAAGAAGAAAGACGACAACGTACCATCTGGCGAGTAGATACACTCGGTCGAGAAGTACGTGAGTTTCTTGAAGTAAGCATACATGACAATCTCTTTCTCGTAAGCGTATTTGAACGGTTTCGACCGCTTGATCGTATCCTCCGACTGAGTCGTAACGGCCGTGCATCGTCCAAGACGCGCAATATCTCCGCGCATGACTACAGAACAGAAGACTCAATCAGCTTATCATGAAGGATGGGGCAGAAGGGACACGCACTGTTCATTAATACAGTCTCGGCTATGTCGTCTGCGTTGTGTCCAGTGACGATATGGTCGACGCCAAGTTGCGCTGCACCGCGATCTAGAGCTTGCCGGCGAAATACACCGCAAAATGTGCCTGTGATGATGAACCATGAGTAGATCAGCTATCTGATCGCCGTGTATGAGCCACACAGACGCACAATTATTCCGTCGCCCTACTTGTTCGACTATCTTGTCCATCGTCCATCCGTATAGCTCATTGTACGAGAGGATCTTGAGTGGGAGCCCGTATTCCACTTGGTTTTGCTTGACCGTCTGGTAATGCACCGTTTTATATTAATGGGTTGCTGCTCCGAAATCTTAGAGATCATTTACCCACCTCTAGCGAATCGTCTCTGTAGCCTGTTATACCCTCGTCGATGGAGAGCAGATATAGGTCTAGACCATAGTCATATCGCTTGTTCAACACTGACAGCACGTGCGCAAGCACTGTCGAATCTGCAGGTATGACAGCCATGTCAACTGGGCACAGAGACCACAATACCCTTGACGACTTACCTTTACCACCACTAGCACCAATCGCTACCCTCTCTCCTCGCGCAAAAATACCTTGGCCATCAACGATCGTATTGTGAACCTCGGTCTCGAACACCTCAAAGAAACAGTCTTTGCACACCTGCTGGCCTGTCTTGGGACGTTTGACCAGAGCTCGAGCCGTGTGGCAGAGGGAGCAAGGTGTCGGTGGCATTGTCGTCTGTTCAGTACCCGTCTGTGAGCTGGAGCAAGGTAATAGTGGAGGATGACAACGGATTGAAAATGTCGAAAAGATGATTGATCAAGCTGGGTGGCGACAACAACAGTGAAACGTTAGGCGGGCGTAAAGTTCAGGTTATGACCCTCGTGCCTAACTTTAGCGTCCACTATACAGGCTAACCGGTCCACTCGCTGAACTGTATCCGACTCGTTCATCACCCACTTACAGTAGATACAGTCAATTCCCAGCTTCCCATACCATTCACTAGCATTCTCATCAGCACTGCTCCAATTGATAACCATCGCTAGTAGCTTAACCAACAGTCACACTCGCTGCACACCCTCTGCGATGGCCACGGCAGACACTACTCCGTCGTCGGCCCCTCCATCGCCTCCCACCACCGCTGAGGCCTTGCTGCCTTCAAACAGTACCCCTTTCCCATTCTCTTGTCAGTGTACCAACCTCACCATTGATGCTCGAATTCCCTATGAGGTCGACAAGAAGATTACTGCAGGTGAAGAGAAGGGCGAGGTCCGTGTCTACATCCCAGCTGGAGCAGAATTTACGGTGAGCTCAGCTATCTTGTACTCCATCAAATCAGGAAAGGCTAATTTCCAACGTAGAAACTGACGGGGTATGTCACTTTCGAACATGACGACGACGAGCCCCATCAATCAGAGAAGGAACGCGAGGGAACATCGGGCAATGAGGGTGGTCCTGCATGGCGGAACTGCTGGCTGTGCGGCACTAAATGTTACCAGGCAAAGCGTGCAGCAGGCACAAATAACCCATTTGAGGAAGACTGGGCCACGGTGAACCTGGGCAGTGGAATTATAGTGAGTGCTCGGTACTTTTATCTCAGCTCTGCTGACGCAATCCCCAAAGTTTGGAGATCGTCTTGATCGGTCAGACGACCAATCGCGCCTGCCTTTCTCGGGACTTCAGCTTGAGGACCCGCCTTCGGCATCAACGTTCGGTCGACCTCCTCATCATCTCGAGCCCACGCCGTCTCCAACACCATCCGAAGACGTTCCGCCTTTCATCTCGCATCCTCATGATCCGTTCTTCCTCCCTGCCCCGTTCATTCCCTCTCACCCCCACCTTCGAGACCTGTGCGACTCTGCCAGCGACTTTCTAAGAGATGCGCATTCGCGCTTGGAAGAGGACGTACAGGCTTACATCGCCCACAAATCCAGAGAAATGCGGGATCTTGAGAATAATGTTCGAGGCGAGGTGGAGATGCTATGGACGAAATATGCAGATGGTCCCGGGCGGGATGAGGAGCCGACTAGGGTCAGACGAGACAGTACTAGTCGTTCACGGTCACCCAGTCGACAAGGGGACGCTTCGCAGAAGCCTCTTGACAAATCGGCGGTCAATCCCATTGCTAAGATTGCAACCTCACCTGTCAGCGGGAATGCTCCGGGCGCTTCGCTGCTCGCGCAATCGCTCTCTGCCAACACATTTCACGGTCCTCAGCCAACAAACTCTGCGTCACCTGCCGCCAAAGACGAGATCGATGCCACAATCAAAGAGATGGCCAAGACATACGGAAAGACCAATGACGATCGTGCGGTCGCGATGAGCTATGTTTTCAGCAACCTTGCTGACCAGATGGGCGGCGCTGGAGCTTCTGCCACGGGACGAAGCCGCCGACGAAGCCCTTCGAAAGTGACAGAAGCGGAGACTGAGGGCCCAGCCGCTGAGGTGGACGGTAAAGACAGCTGGATCGACCAGGAGAGGCTTGGACTATTGACGTCAGGCGACGATGATGGCGATGAAGATGGCCGGACGCCAAGGCCTAGCTCGTTGCAGAAGCTACAGAGTGCGGATCGAGTTCCTACGGCCAAGAATAAGGGCAAGGAAAGGTCAAAAGTCACTTTCGAGGAACCGAAAGAAGAAACAGGCACTACTGAATATGATGGAGGATACGACCAAGAAGGTGAGTTCAATCCTATATTTCACATGACAGAACGTAACTTACCATGCGCGCAGAATACGTCTTTGACTTCGAGCTCGACGATGGTACTCAAGATGACGAGAATCAACAAGCACCGGACGGATCGCGTGAGCCAACCCCATCTTCAGCTCATACACCTATCTCCCGCACGAGAAACATGGTCGAAGCAAATTTGTCGCGCACATTCGCTGCAGATGCTCCTTCCCATCGCGCCGCATGGCGACGAATCGAGCAGAATGGGTCGATGTACGCTTCCTTGCGTCGAGGATCGCCGGACGATGAGGATGGAGATAGCAATGTTGATGAAGCCAAGATAAGCAAGCTTGCTACATCGGTACCGGTCGCTATCAATTTGCCTGCGCTAACTCGGTCGACACCTGCTGTTCCCACCTTCGAACGGAAAACGTCGTTGTCCGAACGCCACGGTATTCTAGTCCCTCCGCTCCTTACAGCAATGCGCGAAAGGGGCACACAGCAGCAAGGCAAAGGAAAGGACGGTGCGCTCGGCTTGGGCCTTGGGGTATCACAGTTGAGAGGCAGGTCGCCCACGACTGCCGAGGAAAGGAGCTCGAGCCTCCGCGCAGCTTCAGCCTCGAGGGAGAGGGATCAGGTTAAATCATATGCCGCTGATCCAGGAGCGATCTTTGAGTCTCTTGCTGATGAGAGGGAAGATGGCGGGGAGGATGACGATGATGGGGTGGACGAGGAGGAGGAGGAAGTCGGTACTCTGAGAGAGAGCACCTCTCGATCCAAGGGGTTTGTCCCACCGCACGTTTTGGCGAGACAAGGAGACAAGGAGGCTATGCCTGATGTTGGGTGGAGGAGCATGATCAACGATTAGGTCGCAGAGGGGAGAATGCGGCGTCAGAGTCCAGCAAGGAAGTGTTTCAGCCTTTTTATGATCGCATGCGAACGGGGACATCTCCTGAAACGTTGTATCTTTATCTCCAATCAACACATTAGAAAACACATCATAAACATTTTCCTTATCAAACACAACCATGGAGAGAAATCACGTAGAAAGCGACTCGATCAAGATACTCAAAGGTACTTTACATTGTATGCATGCTCTTGGCGGGTGATGCTTCCCGTTTGGATTACATGGCGATCTTCTTTTGCAGCTATGCTGTAGAACACCTGACCCGCAGCGAGTAATGAGCAGAGAGATCTGGTTCGGGCGACTTTGCCGATGTTTTCAGGAACGACCCGAGTTATCGTGACACTGCTCGTCATAGTCGATCGCTATTTAGTAGAATTATCATATACCACTCTACCTCGTATTTTAGCACTCAACGACTCAGTGACAGTAGCAATCATGCTCGCAACTCAATTTTCGCCCTGTAGGAAGCACGCGCTGCGATGCGCTTGGCTCTCAGCCTCTGCCGAAGTAGCGCCGAGCGCGTCGACTTCGGTTTCTGTTTCGTCGGCTATCAGATTCAGACGAGATCTCGGTCGCGTGAGGGGTCTCAAGACGAATACGCACGATGGCGGGAGTGAGAGGTTCGAAGGCTTCCCGGAGAAGCTGGCTTTTGCATTCGACATTGTGCGTATCTCCACCCCGGTTCCTTCTTACCTCCATTCTGCGCTTCGACTGACTACTTGTATTGTGCTGCGGTGCGCAGGACGGCGTACTGAAGCAGGGCCATCATAATGTCTTACCTCAAGCTAAGAGGGTCCTGCAACTGCTCTCTGGTAAAGATGGCAGGTTACCAAAGTAAGTACGCTTGCTTGCAAAGTAAAATCGACGGTTGACGTGGTTGATATTGCAGACCCATTCCGTTTCTGCTCATTACGAACGGGGGCGGGGTGCCGGACGAAGAGCGTCGAGCTGCGCTGTCCGCTGAACTAGGCGTGGAAGTACGTCCATGCGTCCAACTGAATAGCATTGACTGATCGCACTCACCCTCGCAGCTCACGACGGATCAGCTGGTGCAGAGCCATACGCCCATCCGAGATTATGTGAAAGAATACAGGGATAAACCCGTTTTGGTCGTTGGCGGAAAGGGAAATAGCTGTCGTCGAGTCGCTGAATCGTCAGTCCATCACATTACCTGTCGCCCAGCGGGACCCTTGTGGAAGTCTGAGGACGGCATGGCTGACGCCCTACTGCGGATGTGAGTAGGTACGGCCTCAAACACGCTTATATCCCGCAAGACGTCATTGCGTGGCAGCCGTCAATATGGGATCGGACGGCTTTGACAGACGAGGAACGGGCTTTCGTCAAGGTGAATCGGTGGTCGGGTCGAGTATCTCAGCGTGTGCTGTCTGGACCACTGTTGATTCAAATCATGCTACTTTGCAGCAAGTCGACTTTTCGCAGATCCCGCTCTCGGCAGTGTTCGTGATGCACGACACGCACGACTGGGGCCGCGACATCACCCTTATTCTCGATACGATATCGTCGCAGGGTGGAATACTAGGTACTCGCCGAGACGACCTTTCGGGCCCGGGCCCAGAATTGGTGTTCAGTAATGCTGATGTTGAGTGGAGATCGTGCGTTGCGATTATTCTTGATCGACTTTATGTATATGGGTGAGAAAGGGCTGCTGATGATCGCTCGGCGTTACGCTCGTGAATAGCGACTGGCCTGTATCGCGTTTGGGTCAAGGCGCATTCCGCCTCTCCCTTGAAGCGGTGTACAAAGTGAGTCTGGATACCATTTCTGAACAGGCGATACCAAGTTGCAGCAAGCTGAGCTGACACACTTTCTACCTGTAGGCTACGACAGGCCTCGATTTACGGTATGCGCAATTTGGTAAACCCTTCAAGGCGACGTACGATTTCTCAGAAGAATCACTCCGGCGATACCTATCATCAGTGGGCCGCGACCCCGCAGTGCCATTGAATGTGTGAGTGTAGCCTCGTCATTTTCTCTCCTCCTCTCTCTCTCTCTCACACACACACACACACACACAAACTCTTTCTCTCTGTCTGTCCAATCACTCCCAGCGGCGCGGATGCAGCGACACTGACGCAACGCAACGAGCATAGATATATGGTAGGCGACAACCCCCTCAGCGACATCGCCGGTGCGAACGCACACGGCTGGTCTTCTGTTCTCGTACGAACAGGCGTCTTCCGCGATGCACACGGGGAGAAACCGATGCATGAGCCTACGGTCATTTCGGACGATGTGGAGAAGGGTGTGGAGTGGGCTATCAGGACGGAGATCGAGCGGGAATTGCGTAGTTGAGCAGTGCAGTTGAGCACTTGAGCTGTTTTACTATAGATGCATAATGCATAATGCTAGATGCCAGATGCAGAGATGCTGAGACAGAGAGATATGGAGATACAAATGCGCATGTGATGCTCGTGATACAGCTACTGATACTGCTATAGTATGCCAAATTATGCAGGGTATACGCCTAATTCAATCTCCCTCAATTCCTAATCAAGTGAGACACGATAATTGCGGGCTGACTAGCCAGTCGCTCGAATGCGTTCTGGCTCTGCTTCAGAGTTGGAGTGTGCCTCGTCGTAGTCTTCGAAAGGGTGAGAACGGCGAATGGTGGTCTCCATCGGAGCAGGAAAGAAGGGGGGGCGATCATTTGGTCGGGATACACCGTCGACAAACGCTGTAGATGGCGACGATGGTGGGCGATAAGCGAAAAGCGCAGACTTCGATGCCCGCGATGAAGGAAGAGTAGGGGATGATGAAGCGGGGTTGCCAGTCGAGGATGGTGAAAAATGGTGATTGCGCAAAGTCGTGGTGTTGCGCAGACGGTCATCCGATGCGTTCTCATGATCCAGCCCGCCGTCCGCGTCGAGCTTCGTATCGAGATCGACAACTTTGGCCTTCTCTCCAACCCAATCATATCCCCAATCACGCTTTCCACCAACATTCTCCACCCATTCCTTCCGCTCCATGACTGCGACCACGCGTGCCCACTTCCGCCTCTGCGTACCCAGATGTCTGAACCTGATCCTCGGCTCTGTGTCCTCTTCCATCCCTCCGCTCCCCTCTCTACCCGCAAGCTCAGACAGACCACTAGTCCTGCTGATCATCCTTGACCGCGTTTCTCGTTCCAACGCTTTGGCGGCTTGCAATTGCGTCTCCGCATCAGCTTCGGCGCGACGCATAGCTGCGAACCATCCTCTCCACGCGTGCTCGACTAGCATCAAGTCTTTCTCCCGCAATGCAGCGTGCGCTACATGACGCCATGTGTCTGGACCGGGAGTGATGCCGTGATTCAAACGAAAGTCGTCAACGAGATCAAGGATGGTGCGACTGCTGGAGCTCGCTGTGGAATTTAATTGGGCAGTATCGTCAAGAGGAACAGGTGTCTTCTTCATGCAATCGTCGAGTTGGCGAGTTATCGTCCCCTCCCGAGCGAAAGACAAAGAAGCGATAGCGAGCAAATGCAAAGTTTGCCTATTAGGATGGCGAGAATTGCGGCCGAGCTCGAGATACGTTTCGACCAGGGGAACGGGGTCCATTGCAGGTCGATTGAAGTCCGGACTAAGACGGCCATCGTTGTCGGCGCCTCTATGCCGGCGTTTCCCTGCGTACGCGAGGTAGAGATGAAGCATCTCCAGGCTTTCCCAGCGTCTCCATCCCGAACCCGATTCCGACTCCCCCACGTCTGACTGAGCAGCTTTCTTCTTCCCGTCAATTCCCCTGTCGGGCCAATCCACTGTCGTGCGTAATAACCCCAAAGCACTGGCGAGATCCGGTTCGCGATTTTGCAGGAGTAACCAGTGGATATGACGAACGAGTTGTTTGGCCGTATATCGCGGAGAAGAAAGTGATGCTAGAGGGGGATACATGTCGAGAGCCCACTTGTTTGGGTGTAGCAGATGATTGTATCGTTCTCCCTTTGGTGTCGTTAAGGAAAAAGCGAAATACCCATCAACGTCGCCTTCTCTCCCGTCTGGCCCATTTGCAGTAGCGGGTCTCCGCCTTGCTCTTCCAGGATGTATGAAAGTCATCGGCTTGATCCTCCGTTGTACCATCAATCTCTCGATTCCCCTCTCAGCCTTGGCATCGGCCGTACGCTTAGCATACTGCGATAGCAGCTCGCCGCTGGCTCGAGTGAGCAGTCTCGGTCGGGCTTTGAGTTGATTCAGGAGTTCTGCTGGTGGATGTGGGTTCGGGAAGGCGAGAGTGCGATGAATGAATGACGAATTTGAGGAGGAAACAAAGGGAGCTGAGATGCGGCGGTGCGGTGCTTGAGATGATGTTGTCGATGAGCCGGGGTCGTTGTTCGCTTGTGATGTGGGATGGTGAGAAAGACGAGAATCAAGTTGTCGCTTACTCGAAGAAGGAAGATTGGTCGAACTCGAAGAAGAGGATGACGCAGCATGCCGACTACTTTCGCCTATACCTTTGTCAGCGGTCGAAGAGGTACTCGAAGACGCCCTCGCTGCCCAAGGTAAGAGGAAGCCAAGCTGTACCAGCTGCGTGCCTGCGCTGATGACCGGATGAGCCTGGGCATTGGCATACCCCTTCGGCCGAGTAGCGACAGCTTTGGCTGCAGCCGGTAGCCGAGGGGGCATCGAGTATCGCTCGTCCTGCGCTTATTAAGCGTGAGGCGTGAGGCGTTCAACGGAGATGAGGGGGTGGTGAAGATGCTATATTATTGATTGGAGCATTGTGGATCACTATGTGTATCGGTGTGCTGGTGAGTGTGACGAAGTCGAGCGAGCAGGTAAACTCGACTTTTGCGTTCGCTGAGGTTAGTCTCGAACTGAGGAAGGAGAGGAGATCCGTCAATCTCCATTCGAATTACTGCCGACAAGCAGAATGGACGGATTCATTTTGCTTGCTTTTTGTAATGACACTATTCCCATGCCGTATGCCGTAAGGTGACAATTAGGATTTCGAGCCTAGTCGGATACGACCAGTTGCCGACCTCTCCACTTGCCGCTCCCTTGTAATGTGTACTGCGAGAGCCCGAGAATATGGAAGACGGCACGCAGGTGACCCGAGAGCAGCTTAATAGAGGAGCGGCATGTGGTAGTATGTACCAGTACGAAGTCTTAGCCGTAGTGGTGGTCGGTCGCAGCTGACGGGAGAAGGAGTGTAGCCGGGACTGATAAAAGGTTGAGGGACAGCTCTGATGCTGAGTCCTCGAGTTTGCAGGGGTCATGTGATGAGTGCAACTAGTCCATCAGCGTTCTCGAACACTCTTGCATATTCCACCCTTGACGCACAGACCGCCTTTCGCATGCTACTACGACTGCTAGTGATCAAGTAGACTAGTGCGACTCCGTTCATTCCCGTGATCACTGAGTACTGTACGCTATCCCGCGGAATCACTCGGGTTCAATAACGCTTGGGCTTGATGTATATATACAGTGTCGCTGTGACATCATTTGCTATCCATCCTTCCATCCTTCATTCCTTCCTTCCTTTCTTTCTCTCTTTGACTCATACAATAGCAAGACGAACCATCACTCACCCATTTCACTGGAGTACTGAAATACTGAACTAAGACACACAACGACGATGGAGTTCCTCACTACTCCTTCCCCTTCTCTGCCTGAGCCAAAGAACCTCTACCCGTGTCTAGCAACAATCACCATTCACCCCCCCGCCGCCTCGGAGCGCAATCGCCGAGTCTCCACTGGCTCATACGCTTCTAACGAGGGCGACGAGGGGAATCCCCTCCGCCGTGTCATCTCGGGCGGTAGGAGGAAGAGCAGCTTTGGCGAGGTCGCTGGTGCAGGTGCAGGTGCAGGAGGTGGCGGTGGTGGCGGTAGTGCATTGGGCGGCAGGAGGTTGAGCTTCGCTGCCTCCCCTAACATGGGTACTGGCAACAGTGCCATTGCCGATGATAACAGGAACTCTGGTACTTGGTACTGGCGTGTCCAAGCAGGTGTTGTCGACGTGAGTATCGACCCTCTCCTTCTCACGCTGTGCCACTTGTAGTCGGCTTTCCCTGACATTTGTTCCCACGCACAGACCCACCTGATCCTCAAGCCGCTCACTCAACCCCCCAACCCGCTGCTTACCTCTCCTCCTGCCCCACTTTCTCACGCAATCCCGTCGCACGTTTCCCATGCCGCTGCTGGTAGTCTCACCGAAGCCTCTGGGACGGCTGCGACCGCGAGGGACGAAGACGACACCGGACTCGTCAACAAGATCAAGCATCTGTTCCGTCGCGAGTCCACCACAAACGTCTCCACTTCAGCCACTGCAGCCTCTGGGCCCGGCACTGGCACTGGCAATGACATCAAGCAGACCGGTACCGCTACCACAACCACTCACACCGCTCCTCCGCCAGGCGACGTGCAAGAGGAAGCCGTGCTCGACCAGACTCCTTTGGGAGACATGTTGCCTTCCGGCAAAGGCAACGCTATTGGCGCGACGAATGTCAACGCCAATGCTGAGACCGGCTGGCCCGGCATCATCAACGGCGAGAAGCTTGGTGGAATCGTGATCGCCCTTAGCGGCATCGACAAGAGCAAGGTCGTCCTCGGCGGTGGGAAAAAAGGTGAAGGTAGCCATGTCACGGTTCCGGTATGTCTCAGCTTTAACATGGTCAGCTGTCAATAGCTGATACATGCACGTCAGATCACCTCGCACTTCTCGCACTTCGTCCACCCGATGCTCGAGTCAGCCGGTGGTGGCGGAAAGGGCGACTCGCTTCCGAAATCGGGCACTATCAAGTTTGAGTTTGACAAGGACTGGATCGGCGCCAAAGGGTGAGTGGAGCTCTACTCTATCACTGCTAGTCGTTCGACAACTGCTGACATGTCCCGTTATCATTAGCGAGGCGGAACTGCTCCACCACTACATCACCAAGGCTGTCGCCTCTGCGCCAGAGCGCGCAGCTCCTGAGCCGGCCAACTTGCAATTGGGCGGAGCGCATGTCAGTCAGGCTAATACGCGCAGTCCGCGTCAAACATTCAGTGAGCCCTTCGGTTCCGGCAACACTACGTCTACCGGGCACCACCTTGACACGATTGGCGAACCAGTCCTTGGGGCAGAGGTCCCTGTTGGCGCTGATAGCGTCGACTCTAGCAGGAGTGGGAAGGTAGGCGGCGAGGTTTGAGCGTGCTCCGTCCGCTGTGGCATGAGAGCGAGTGTACTATATGAATGAGGGCGAGAGCAATGGCGTTGCTGAAATTCTCAGCTTTGAGTCTTCCGTTCGTTTCAGAATCTGTCTATTAGGTCTTTGGTTCGGAGTGGCCAAAGGCGTAACATGTATACATAACTCGGTCTGGCACGTCAGTAGGCATTGACAGTAATTCAATCAGGCACTATGCCGAAATCACTCATGCAAGTTCATGTTCGTAATTAACGTCGTGGCCGAGATCAGTATTGCGCACATCAAGCCCAGCTACGAACACGCATTGCATCTTTATCAACGACTCATGAGATTCGACTCTCTGCCTTGTTTCACGCTGTCTGACATTTTCTGTCCTAGCTCAGGAGTTCATCGAGCTTCAACGGTTTCCCACTGCTCTTCAACAAAGCTTCGAGGACAGCCAGATCCCAGAGAGCACCCCTTGGTTCGCCATGGTTCTGTTCTGTATCCGTCTTTCCTTCCTTGGCGGCAGCGACCGCTTGACCGAAATGGGCGACTTCCACCTCGACGCCTTCGGGCTTGGCGGTCTTGGTGACAGGCTGTACCTTGGAGTCCTTGGCGGGTGACAGGATAAGATGCCATTCCCTCTTTCCTACCGGCATCTCGATTTTGAGCACGCCGTTGAGGAGAACGACCATCAGGCCGCTGGAGCGTTTCCCTTCGTCCTGTACGTCAGGGAGCGCAAAGGAGAGACTGATTTGACCGTGAGGGCCCGACTGGCCGATCTCGCCCGGAATGTCGGACTCGGAATGCGCTGCTGACGTGAGCTTGGTCTTGGATCCGTGCGCAGCGGTGAGCTCCGAGGGCAGAGCGAGACCTAGAATGGTGTCGTGCGGGAGGAGAAGGGTGCGGTGCAGCGAGGCGGTGGAGATGATTGACGCTGGGCGGGCAGATGGGGGAAGCACGGTACGCAGGACTGCAGCCCAGTGTACACCGCCATCGAGCAAGAAGCCTGTGATGCGCAACAACATTGTCAACAGCCATCTCCAGTCTAAGTTCCCCCTCCACAGCACAGAGAGTCCGCGAGTGACTCACCACCTTGATAGTCGGGGATCGTACGCCAGCTTGTCGCCTGGTACTTTGAGCCGTCCTCGACGTGCGTGTCAGCGGTGAGACTCCAGTACAGGACTGGACCGAGATCGGGGGTGTTGGCGAGGATGTCTGAAGCGGCACGGAGGAGAGGCTCGTGCGCAAAGTCTGCGTGGTGTCAGCTCGGCTTTTATGGCACAGTCACAGAGCCAATAACAGCACTGTTCCAAAAAAGAAAAAGAACACCTCTCTCATTTGCACCAGGACTCACTCTCTGCTACACGCCAAATGAGACCCTTGGGTTTCCACTGGTTCTCATACTCCTCCACAAGCTCCTTAGCATGCTTGATATCCTTGTGGAGCGGCTTCTCGCTCAGAACGTGTTTACCCGCTTTCCACGCTTTGCGCACGATATCAGGCTGCTTGGTGATAGGCAAGACAATCAAGACTGCGTCTATCTCTTTATCCGCCAAAACCTCCTCTAATCCCGAATCGCCGAAGTACGTCTTGGGATTCGCGAACGATACGTCTGATGAGAGGGACTGGACGGACTTTTCGGATCGGGACCAGAGACTGTGCAAGTTGACGGTCGACGAGGTCGTGGCCGCTTCGAGCGCGGGGAGGTAGGCTGTCGAGGCGAAAATGCCTGAACCAAGGAGCGCGACGTTGACAGGGGCCATGATGTTGATGTTCGTCTCTTTTTTCAAGTGTAGTGGGAATGAGAGTGCGAGTTGCAAGTTGAGATAGATGGATGCGATATATTAGTAGCCAATGCGGACCCGGTGACGGTGACCGGTTGGGGGTTGTGTGATCCGAGGTCATTTTGATTCGCGCTTACGCTTACGCTCTAGACGACCTGACCGACCTCCACTCTGTCATAGTGCGGGGTAAGTGCGGGGGAGTGACCACCTCGATCATACTCGAGATTTCAATCGCATCGATCGGTCCTCCGCTCGCACGAGTACGAATAGAGGGTATCCTCGACACGATAGTTCAGCTTACCCCGTTACCTCGTAAGCCATCCGACACCTATTGAGAGGTGTACATGCTCCGCTCTTTCCGACGCACTTCCATCACAGTAGCTACCTTCGCTCGCTCCCCTCGTCGTCTGCAACACACAATGTCCAAATCGATCTTCATCCACTTGCACACATTCGATCTGCGTCTGCACGACTCGCCGTCTTTACACCTCGCTCATCAGCCCAACTCTACCTCGACCCATTTCCTCCCATTGTACATATTCGATCCCCGTCAACTAGACTTATCCCTTCTGCCTAACGCCCCCTCACCACCTTCGTCCCATGGTACGGAAGCCCAGACTCATCAAGTGGACCAAGGAATATCGGGCAATGCCAATCATGCGCCGACCAAAACTCGCGCGTCGCCTTTATCGCGAGTAGCAGCCTTCCACCGGACGTCCCCCCACAGACTCCTCTTCCTCCTCCAGGCGGTCTGGGATCTGCGCGAGGGATACAGACGCTCGGGCGGCGATATGCTCATCGGCTATGGAAAGCCGGAAATGCTCGTGCCGAAACTCGTACAAGCTCTCTCAGCTGATGCTGATACAAAGGTGGAGGGCGTCTGGGCTCAGCAGGAATATACTGTCGAGGAAGTAGGCATGCTTCGACGACTTGGCGAGGCGCTGGGCAAAAGTGAAAAGGCTGTGAAGCTACATTTGAACGATAGCAAGACGCTCCTTCCTATGAGTCAACTTCCGTTCGATCCCAAGACCTCTACGCCGGACATCTATACTTCGTTCCGCAAGCGAGTAGAAGGGCTAGGCTTACACTTGGAGGGAGGTATGTTGGTGGAGCCGCTTCAGACTGCCAAATGGGTAGACAAGGACGGTGCAATCGCCGAGCTTCGAGTCAGTGTGGGCAAGCGAGGAACGGATCTCAAGCCTTATCCTACCATAAAGTTGGAATCAACCAAGCTTGGCGAGGGTCAAGGAGGGTGGATTGGCCGCGAAGACAAGCACGATACCCTCGAAGGGATGTATGCGGCTCTATCAGCGCCTGTCCTCGCTTCGCCGCCAATAGGAGGATGGTCCTCCTCCGCTCCCTCATCACCTGATAGATTACCGCCATTGCACACGAGCTCCGCTATCCCTTTCTCAGGTGGCGAGCCAGCAGGACTGGCGAGGCTGACCGACTACGTTGGAAAGGCCTCGTCTGGTCCTGGTGGGCAGTGGGAAGGCGGAGCGAAAGCCAAGAAGTACAAGGCGACGAGAAATGGGCTGGTCGGGGAAGGTTTCAGCACAAAGTTCTCGACGTGGTTCAGCCTCGGTACCCTCAGTGCGAGAGAAGCGGGCTGGAGAGTCGGGCAGCTCCTGGAGCTGGTCGCTAGGGATAAGGACGCTTATGGCAACGTCTACTGTGAGTCTTACTTATCGCGGTTGGTCAAATATGGCTGAAGATCGACTGCTCGACCGTAATAGGGATCCTCTTCGAGCTGCTCTGGAGAGACTTCTTCCAATGGTATGTGGCTTAGCTACAGATCAAGCACATCACGAAATTGAGAGGTCATGCTGACTTGTGCGAATCCAGGACCACGCTCAAATACAGTCTGACGAACGCGCAATCCAAATCATCACGGAGAACGGACTCGCACGCTTCTTCACGGCCCAATTCGACTCTCTTCAACCCGACAGGATACTCATCCCAAATCGACACGTATCCCGCGGATCAGAGACCTGATCCGTCAGAGTGGCATTCGCCCGATTGGTCTAATCCCGCCGACCCCGCTAGGAAGTGGTGTGAGGGAAGGACGGGCGTTCCGTTCATCGACGCTAATATGCGAGAGCTGCGAGAGACTGGCTGGATGAGTAATCGGGGTAGGCAGAACGTGGCGAGTTTCCTCGTCAAGGACCTGTGAGTTGTCGGGTCTTTCCACTGTCCATGGAGATTAGTAGAGCATGAGCAGAGTAGCGGCTAGCAGAGAACGATATCGGTTACCTGATCCGCTGACGCTGATGCCGTCACTCGCAGTTACGTCGACTGGCGAATCGGCGCAGAGTTCTTCGAAATGCATCTGATCGATTACGACACGTGCTCGAATTGGGGCAACTGGCAATACCAAGCTGGAGTGGGCAACGATCCTCGCTCGTCGCGACAGTTCAACCCCATCAAGCAAGCGGGGGACTACGATCCGTCGAATGACTTCGTGCGATTATGGTGTCCGGAGCTGAAAGATGTTCCGGACCAATACGTCCAGACGCCCTGGGGTACGTCTTTGCCAGCTGCTACTTCTACATGCATAGAAGCACACAAGCTGACTCGAGGCTGTGTAGTGTACAATGATAAGGCCAAGTTAGCTGGATATCCGTCAACACCGGTGGTCGAGACGCCAAGTTGGAAGAAGTTCTACCCGGGGCAGAAAGGCGG
>JALPCB010000278.1:0-16362 GCA_026538395.1 Cryptococcus sp. GC_Crypt_3
CCAGGGGATGCACCGAAGCATATCAGAAGTCCCTTCGGAAAGAGGGGGGTCAACACTGCACATTCCGCATGCAGAAGCAGGGCCCGCAGTTGTTTCCTAGGACCATGCGCCGATGGCGCTAAAATGATGCGATCGTTCATTGTACAATCAAAGGATCAGCCACTAGTCAACCCGTATCCTTTTTCTATGACGAGGAAGCCTCGACTAAACAGGTCCTGCAGGACGCCGCTTAACAAGCTTGCCGGCGGAAGACAAGGGACCGCCGGCTTGACCCCTTGGCTTTCAAGCTCGTGGGAACGGTGGCGTTCCCCTGAAGCACTAGTTCGGCCGCGGCATCAATACGCGAAACATTTTAGCAGGGAAAAGTTGCGGCTCCGGACCTTCCCGAGGACTCGTTCACATCACACATGAAGTCGAGCAAGGGGCTTGTGACGTGGGGGGTCAAGCCACTGCGACCAATGACGAGGGCGGCAGTGATGATCACTCATAATGACCAAGCTCACCGGTGTGATCCGCCAACTAATGACCAGAAACGCACGCCGTCGGTGCGTCATTTACCGTCGGTTTACTGCTGAAAATGATGCGACGCCGACACTAGCCTGTCGCGGCTGATCGTTCACCCTTCAACACAACCTTTCCTGAATAGTGCGCAGGGTATTGCGAGGGACATCACCTGCCGTTTGTGTCGCGTGATCTCTCATTCGCTCATTCGAAATTATTCATTGTAACCCTAAATACACTATTTCTCGTCCGTTCGTCCCTGCGCAGCGTCATCTTCGAAAGAACGACTGCCACCTGTACGGCCGTGCTAGTTCTCGTATCATTGCTTCTTCCGAGACAAATCCGCGACAATACCGCGTCCCACCTGAAATAGTCATTAGCACGTGAACTCCAGATTCATCACAAGCAGCGCACACACCTTTGTAAGACCGCGTCGCGCCTCCCATGCTGGGTAGACACCGGCGATGCACAGTCCGACGAAGAGCCAAATAAGAGAGACACACACCCAGGCCGTGAAGCCGCCCTTGGGGAAGACTGTTTCGCTGTCAGCATACGGCTTACGACCTATCTCTCAGCTGATTGGACTGACCGTGAGACGAGAAGAAGAGAGGTAGAGGAATGAGGATGATGAGAACAAGAGTCAGACCCAAGGCCGTCCATGCGGCGAGTCGGAATGCGCGCTGAAGAGCTTCGTTTTCCTGTGTCGTAACCACCACAGGCTGCGCTTCCATGGTGGCGTCCGACATGAGGCCGTTTTTCCCCTCTGGCGCCAGTTGCTTCTCACCATCGGATACCTCTATTTCTGGCGACTCTGAGTCGACAACCTCGTTCTGTACCTTTACGTTGATCATTCGAGTGATCTCCCAATCGAAGTTTTCAGGTCGAGCCAGTGACCAAGCGACTGTTACGATACCACCAATGCCGATAGCAAGGAGATTACCGGTGAGCATCTCGTAATCGCCAAAGGTTGTGGTGACGTTGACAACACCATCGTTGAGCTTGGACGTGATGCCGATCCAACCAGCGATTGCCGCAATGAAGCCGGTGATGGCACCAACTGCAGCACCCGTCCCATTACATCGTCGCCAGGTAATACAGAGCGCGATGGGCACAACGGCGCTCCCACAGAAGTTGCCCATTGCCTCATAAAGCCACCCCATACTTATTCCAATGTAGTTGAAAGCAGTTGCTATGCAGCCCATGAACAAACTGTAGGCGAGGATGCAAATGTGACTTGACCAAAGGATCTGTTTCTCGGTGGGGTTCGGGTTGATGTATGTACCGTATACATCGTACGTCAGGATCGAGGACACGGCGATCTGCTCGGCGCTGCATGCAGAGGTAACGGCGAGGAAGAGGAGGATAAGCATGGCAATAGCACCAGACTGGCCCATGAGAGCGGCGGCGGCTTCGGATTTGTCAGTTCTTTTTCTAATTTCCTTTCTGCTGTTTTTCAAAAAGATTATTGCTTTGAACTCACCTTTGACTGCTGGTAGACCGGCGGACACCTCATCGGATGTAAGAGTGATCAACGGGTTCGGGCCGTGAGCCAAGGCGACCGCTGAAAGACCGAGACTGGTTGCGATTCCCATTGGGATGGCGAACCATGCCACACCACCAAGGAGGAAAGCCTTGACGCCAGTCTTGGGATCCGAGGCAATGGCGCGTTGCCAGTATGCCTGGTCATTGAAGACAGTGCCGAAGTTGCCTGTGCTCCTAGTCAGCTCTGACTTCCATTCTCTCCGATACGTAAGAGTAAGGACGAGACGTACCGACGATGTTGAGTACGCCGAAGATGAGACCGCTCTTTGAGCGCATAGTGAGGTACGAGCCCTGAGCGTTACCGGAAATAGGATTCTCTTCTGCGGCTTGCGCGAGCAAGTCCCACATTTTCGATGGCGAGCCGATGTCTTTCGACGTAGCGTACGCAGTCAACGCGAAGGCGATGAGGATGCAGTACAGGACAAGCGTGTGCGAGTAGTCGGCGATCAGCGTGGCGCGCATACCGCCAGTCAAGACGTAGACTGAGACGCCGAGGGGGATCAGGAAACACGCCGCGACGGTGTTCATGCCAGTGAGCGCGTTCACGGTTGCGCTTCCGCCGAGAATCAGCATTGTCGACACGATGATGTTGGTCGCTAAGCCAAAGAAGAGGAAGGTGAGATGCGCAGCTCGTCCCCAGCGCGCTTGGATGATCTCGAGGAAGCTGGATCCCGGATCGAGTCAGCCTCAGTCGTACGCAGAGGCGAATGACCGCTCAGTGCTCACGTGTGGCAGTACGGCGCATTTTGCTTGAGCTTGCTGGCGATCATTGCGAAGAGCAGGACTGGGTCGGGTCAGCTCAAGCCCATGGTGGTAGCCACATTCTACTCCTATACTCACTTTGGATAGACGCTCCTGAGGCATACCTATGGGCATGTCAGCGACTACTGCCAAGTCACAGCACAACACGAAGGTTGACTCACCACCATGGCCCACTGATACCAAACTTGTAGCTGTGGCATTGATCAGCTCTCAGCCTCCCATCCTAACGTCATACTCACGCTGTGGCACTAGATTGTAATAGTGTTGCTGCCCATGTCCAGGCACTGACGATACCCGCCGCGATCAGTCCTGGGGGAACACTATACATCTAATCAGCTACGGCGGTCTGCTCATGATACATTGATTATATGCTCACCTTCGACTAGCGGAGTTGAATTCCTCGGCCGAGCTCGTTTTGTGAGAAGTGTATCTCGTTTGCAGCTTGGTGATACTAATTGCAGGCGTTAGGTGACATTCTTGATCCGGTGAGGAGGGACGTGACTTACCCGACCATGACGGCAGAGAAAAATATTCCCATTCCCACTACCACGCCATAGCCTGCGCCCTGTGGGAGGATGGTTGACGACATGACCGCGAATCGATGAGTTGGTGCTCGATTTTGTGATGTTCAGTGAAACGACGAGACGGATCAGTCAAAAAGCAGAAATTTTGGCAGGGTGGTTTCTTGATCAAACTCTTTATGCGTATATATGCTTCGCACCTCAGTACATGCAAGATTAGGTCGTTGGATATGATTCGCTCATCCATGCTCAAACTTTTCTCCAAAGTGCGAAGTGCAAGGCTTGTTCCTGACAGTCCTGACACAACGGTAAGTTGGCGCAGGGAGGGCGACATGCGCTAGTACTCAGTATGTGCATATGCGCCACAAGAGCATCATCGGCCGTATGCTCCTGCACCAATGAATGTCGTGATAGGTGATTTGAAGATGGAGCGAGATAAGAGTCAGAAGGTGCGAGGGTGAGAGGGTGCGAGACGACAGACTAGACCGCGCCACAAGAGAAGATTGGTGGTCCGGTCAATTCTTCTTTCCTTATCCTTCATAGCGCGCCAACCGCGCTAAATTCAGATCGCTTATAATTTGAGGCTCTAGATAAGAACACATGTACGAGATCCAATCAGTTTCAAGAAAGTTTACCGTCTGGCAAATTGTCTCCGTGCATCGGGTATCAGCTGGACACGGGTGTATCACAGTGACAGCGAGTCTTCACGTGCTGGGTTGGAATACAATTGGACAGAGATACAATGCATACGCCACGGCACCAAGAGGCGTGTCTGGCCCTATGCCTAAATAGATGGGGCAAACGCCGCCCCGCAAGGCCCGCAATGCCCGCTACGTCCGCGAAGTCCGTTTTGCCGTCCCCCATTTCCGTTCTCTCGGATTAAGACATCGCGCGCTACCTCGGCGGAGTGTCTGGGTGAGAGCGATGCATGCGCAATAAGAATTCGTAGGTATCCGTATGTAGCTAGCTTTAGTAGTAGGCAGTAGAGCTGCCAGTAGCATTGAACCATCTACAGGATTTTCAACGTGCAGCTCGTGGAAGCACCATATGAAATGGTACTGGAGGAGTCGTGTCCATGCGTACTGTAGACGATCAGGCTGTGATGATGCCCTGCATGCGATAATGAGGGCCTCTACCGCTAGCAGGTCCAAATGAGATGTCAGTATAGCACTTCACCCAATAACAAACCAGTCATGGGTGACTCACGGATAGTCCACGTGTAGCCAAATGCTTGATACTCGCCTACATCGCCAAAAAAACGTCGAGTATCAGCTATATAATGGGGCGATTCGTCAAAGGGCTCACGAAGGTCACCACGATGATCGTGTCCATCTGGCGAATCTCCGTCGTCAAGAAGCTGGTCGTGCGTCTTGGATTGGCTCCTAGAATCGGAACGAAAAGGGGTGTTTCAGCATAAGAGACCGCCAGATGAAGCCCTATAGGGCATGCGAGCAAACGTACGAGGCGATATTGCAAATCGGCGTTTCCTGCGCGTTGATCTCCCAAGGCAGCATGAACTCGCCCTTGTCGAAACTAGCTTACTCGTCAGTACTGAACGAAAAATACCGTCGCCAGCGGTAGAACGACAATTGGACATGGTAGATGCTCAGAACTGATCTTACAAGATTGACTTTTCGTCCCATGGCCAGGAATCTCCTAATGCAGCGAAGAATCCAATAGTCTCGATCGGACATTCGGGGGACGCGGCGTAGTCCAGAAGGTCCTGGAGGTATCCCCCTGGCGCGCGTAGACCTATCTTCAGTGCCAGAGTCTGGGGCATATGTGCGAAGGCCTGGACGTTGAGCGCGATCAGCGCGATCAGCTTGCGCTCAACGAGATGATTGCGGATGAGACAGTACGTTACCTTACAGGACCCAAGAGCTGTAGCGTGAGCGCGCAGATACGCTTATTCAGTCCGTGACGGCAACGCGTGGAGTCGCGACTTACGATCCGCGATCATGCGCCCTGCAAAAGGTTCGCAGACCGGCATGTACAGCGGACTCCCAGTCTTCACGGCATCCTGCCACCAGATAGTCTCTTGAAGCTCGGCAGGCGTCGCGTAAAAGTGACAGAACAGTTTAGAGACACACCATTCTACGCCACACCGCAGATTCGAAACCGATCAGTCACAGTACTTAAGAAAGGAAGCTTGATGTTTTTGCGACACTTGTACAAACTCACCGATAGCGGGAACACCGCTGCCGTTGATTCGGGCTTTCATCGGATTGTACATGATCAATATCGCTTCTTTGACCTTGCTGCATTCGTGGAATGGCACAAACGGAGAGCACGAAACGTCAAGTTGGGTCCTGATCGACGGGACATCCGCAGCTCACATACCATGAAGATAACGGGCCCAATAGCCTCTTGCTCGATCAAGTCGAGTCTGATCGCATTGTTCAGTTTCAATGCCCGTGACGTATACGGTGTAGCTATAACTCACAGTCCCGCGAACGACAGGACGCCCTCGTCACTGCGGCCGGGAGTGTCAAAGACAGATCTCGTGAGACGAGTGAAAATGAGAGGTAAGCACGCAACTCACCAGATCTTCCCGTGCTCGTCTTTGAGTTTCAGCTGGTCGATACACCCTGCCCAGGGCATCTCCGAGACTTGAGGCGCATAACCCTCGACAGTGAACGGACTGTACGCGTCTGTACTCAATACTGCAACTTTTGGTGTCAACACACAATAGTCACGGTAGTCAGTAGACGAGACGACGAAACGGCTCGACCCATGTGCTCTGCGATGTTGGTCGATCTACCCAAAGTGCGGTCGTGCATCAGGACTGTGCGTTCCACTTTAGATCAACAACTTGTTCGAAAGTCACGTCTTGATGCTTAGTGTGCTGATCTCAGTGATAGTTGGCCTCATTTGGGATATTGTCGGAGGTGAGCTGGATATGAAGCTCGATGCAGATACACCCCTCTGCAGCCACGCGGCGAATCAATTCTCGGCCCTAACCGAGCACCCTAATTCAGTAGCGCTCCGCATCAGTGCCTTTCTGCAGCCTCTCTCAGCGCATCGACGCCGACGTGGCAGACTACCCACATTCTCAGCAAATCCGGTCCACCTCAGAGCGCGGTGGGCAGCGAGGATCATCTCTCCTTCTCTGAGATGACGAGCAGCTTCGATCATCTGCCGTACGTCCCGCCGGGATCGGGTCGACGGTATCAGTGTTCGTAGCAACTGGCATGATGCTTGGTGGATTTGTTCGTTGTCTTTACGCGAATTAGTACGTCAGTGGTCAGTTTTCTGGGAAAGCCGATAGTGGATCAGTCGACACGATCCGCCAAAACCCCGAGACGTAAGAGAACAACAGCGCGTTCTGGAAGACTGATGAGGTCTTAGCCGTAATTTGGAGATAGATCCTTTGTTACGATGACGAGCGGCTGTATCCTTTTTCTTCGTCACTCGTGTCATATGGTCACCAATAGCCCGTGTGAAAGGAAGTCGAGCCCTGACACACGTTGTGTAACGTGTACTGCCAACGTGTATTGCCACTTCGCCTCTATCCCCTGTATCTCTCCTGAGACGTGCTTCGCTCGAAACGACAGGAAGGCCATTTGCGTCAACCGCCGAATGCACGGCCGTCGCGTGCCGGCCTCATTCGGGCCGCCCTCTGAAGTCGAGCCAATCATGAAGTGTGGGTAAGATAGGAAGTCATGAGTACTGCCAGCGAATTATTTGTATGTGGACTGAACACTGAAATTAATTGTGACGTGGAATTTGCATAGGTATCGGTTGATGCGGGGTATAAGCTGTGTGTACAAGTGTCCGTGACCGGTATCATAAGAGGTCAAAGTCGTCAAGCTGCGAAGCGTCATATCAGCACCATACCTTCAGACAAGCAAGCAGAGATGATCTATTGAACAGCAAGAGAGATTTGACTTACCTCATCATTGTATCTCATGATGGTTCTCTTCCTCGCGCTGGTGTCTACCCAAGTGATGAAATCCTCCATATGTCTAGTGATGAGCATTGCTGGATCTGTTATTGGGGTGGGCCCAACGCGGATATGGCCCTGCTCGATGGTTCGTACGGCCTACGGATAGCAGCAAGCTCGTCAGACACAGCATTGATATAAGGAAATAAGAAAGGATGACAGGAGAGAGACGATACGCACGTCTGAGACCGTCTCTGACATCTTCATCCTTGCCACGATCACCGCCAGCCTCCGCCGAGCGATGGACGAGACAGTGACCTTGTTCTCAACGTCGGACGGCTTGCTGCCGGTGTCTACGCCCATACAGTAATTTTGGTAAGCTGAGTAACGTTACGACGGGCGACATGACGACACGACTGACCCAATATACCCATATCGTACAGCTTGTTCAGCATCTCTGCCTCTTTCTGCTGTCTGAATGGATCCTGAGCCGGGAGCAGGGACAATCGATGTATGAGCGAGCGGAGTGAGCCGCACATCTTGTTGTATCTAAATATATCGTTAGCCAACGTCGTAAACGAGTAGCTGCTCAGCGTTCGATGTACGTACTTGTGATAATCCTCTCGGTCCTGGATGTGGTACATCCTCATGACCTTTGCCTCCCTAAGCGACGCATCTTGCTTCCACTATCGGTAGAGGTGACAAGCGACCAGGAGATCAGCTCGTTGGATCTACATCTACATTGGAAGGAGAAGCGAGTGGAGGACGCTAGACTCACGTTGAGAAAGTCTACTTTCTTGAGTAGTTTCTGCTCGTGATGCTTCAGCTGCCTCATGGTCGTTTGCTCTTGTCGGTCCCAGCGTCGAAGGTGTTGGTGTCAGAGCTATAGATCAACACTGATACGAGTTGGTCGAATGATAGGTGGCAAAACCAGAATGCAATCTCATCTCCAACTTTTAGCTGAAAAAAATAACCCCGCCAATCTCCGTCGAGATCATTCACTCTATCTAATTACTCGTATACTCGAGTACAGATTTCATCATTGCAACTGCAGCAAGTCATTCCACCACCACCTCGTCCTTGTACTTTCCACCGAGGACACACACAGCTTCGCTCCGAGCCCTTCTTTTCTCCTCCGCTCCGCTCCGCTCTCACACATCGCCCATCCCCCACCACACAGCTCAGTCCGCAGAACGCTGCATCAGCTTGGCATTTGACTTTTGGCCCGGATCCGAAGCGCTCTGCCGTCATCCAACTTCCAATTTCATCGCTGACTCGACCGACGTATCGTCATTCCTTGCGTGATACCCACATATCACACACCAAACCATCTCATACGAGCTGTGACACTGCTACGACGAGATCTGCCTTCGCAAGACTCGTGTCGTACAAAGGAAGTCTCTCGCACCGACTCACCGACTCACGGGTGGCAACCAGCTAGGGCATAGAGCTACTTCCTCTCCGCGCAAGCAGTGAGAGCGTGGGGCGCGGAAGACGGAGGTTCAGGTGAATTCAGGTCTCTCTCAAGTCTGACACTGCTTGTCGTGAAGAGGAGCTTCATGCTTATCAATCATTCCTTCTGCCTCACACACGTAGGCGTATTGGGCATTTGCTAGCGAAGACCATCATCGCTACGACACTCCTTGACAACCCCTTATCAACTTCTCCGACATCGAAGTACCTTTTACGAAACGGTAGAAGCAAAAAGAGCACACAATTATACCGACCTTTCTCTTTCACAGTGTGAGTGAGAAAGACCTTGTTACATCATACATCATACACCCTGTTCCCAGCTTGGCTCGCTCCGTGCTCCTCCCATTCATTGCCCGGCCGAGTGCGGTTCAGCGCATTCATCAGCTCTCGTGCGCCAGCGTGAGAAACATCCTTTCTCAACGCTCCAACACTGTCAATGAGTGCTCTCATGGCTCGGGGCCGATGAACTATTAGCGCAATCTGGTTTATAGATCACCTCCTTTCACCTTCCTCTCCTTTACTTTCACTGCTACGCCCCCTCACCCACGCTTGGTCACACCCAATGCGCCGCCCCGTGACGATAAAAAGCTGACGCCATGTAAATTTTCTTTCCCACTTGCTTCCCTGCGTCGACCCATACCGCCGTAACCTCACCTGACCACCGACTCGCAAATCATCAACCCCCATAATGATCGCTGTGCAGTTGTCTCCACCTTCCTTGTCGTCTTTCCCCCGTTTGCGCCCGTGTCTGATCCGCCCCAGCATGTCGGCGGGTCAGCAGCCTCAAAACACCGCAAGCACATCAGTGTTTCAAGCTCTCGGTTCTTACGCGGATCGAATCAAGGATGCCAACGGCAGTCCACAGAAAAACCTCACGCCCATCCCGTCTTCTTCCTCGGCGCACGACAAAGACAGTCCCGCGCCAAAATCTCCTGTCGTATCATCAAGTTCAAATACCAACCCCGTCATGACAAAAGGTCGAAACCCCAAAAGCGCTCCAGCCGCAGCTGACGCGAAACCTGCTGAAGATGATGGGCTGTGGCAAACGGTTCAAACAAGCCGTGTGCGACCGGTCAAGGAGGAGAAGCGAGGAAGCAACTCGAAGGACTGGAGAGATAGATCACATCGGGATGGTCAAAAAGAGAGGCGTGGGGATGACGGTGAAAGACGAGGGAATGGTCAGTCAAAGTCGGGAAAGAAGGGAGGGTCTGGAAGTGCTGCTTCCTCGTCTGCCAACACCGCACCAAAATCGTCATCAACGCGGACAACAGCTCCTCCAACAACGACAACAAAGCCTGCTTGGGGTGCACTGGCGACTCCTTCGCAAACGCAACAGAGTGCCTCCGCCGAGATCTCTGCTACAACGACTCCGGAGGTGAAAGAGGCCAATCAAAGTCAAACTGTTCCTTCATCTCCTTCGCTTAACGGCACAACCCTGACGGCGACCTCGACGTCTGTCACCGCGTCTGTTGGCTCTCCAAACCTCTCCGCGGACACCTCCGTGACGTCAGCTGCGCCGCCAAGCCTACTGTCGAAGGATCTGGAAGCACTGGAGGACGAGGGCAATTGGCGGGCTCGACCGAAAGCCAAGATTGAGGAAGTTCAGCAAGCAGCTCCTGCCAAAGCCGCTCCACCTCCAGCTGTGAATGCTTGGGAAGCTCGCAAGAAGCAAATGACGCCTGCGGTAGCAAAGGTTGAGCCTAAGCCAGCATCGACGATCACCACTGTGCCGCCGACGGCGCCCAAAACCTTACCCAACGGGCACAGCGCGTCGTCAAGTACGAAAGGCGTTTCCAAAAAGAAAGGATTTGCGCAAATGACGGTCCCGCCGCTGCCTAGTCATAATGCCGAATTATGGCCTGATGTCATCCAGGCTGCCGAGGTGGTCAAGTCTGGAGAGAAGAGGGAAAAGTCAAAAGAGCGCAAGATCAGCGAGGATGCCCTTGCTGCTGAAGAAGCTGCAATAGCAGGAAGTGAGTGAAGTTGAGACATTGCATGGACGCAGCGCTAATATTATTCGCAGAGAAAGCGAAGTGGACTCCGATCCCAGCTTCCGAACTCCAAGCTGCAGTCGACGAAGCCACCGAGCACACCCGTCGTCAAAGTCGGCTCGAAGCAAGCGCAAAGAAGCGTTCTTCAACAGGCAAAGCCGGAGAGGGTGAATCCACTGCGGGAAAGATTGGCAAGGCCAAGAAGCCTGTCACAAACGGCGTAGATGTGAAGAAGGGGACGAATCGTCCGGGACGAGCTGGTTCGGCCGAGGAGATCCGACTCCCGCCGTCGTCGGTGACGCAACGCGAACCAAGTCAACCGGGCTTCAAGCCAGTTTTCGGCTCGGTCCAAGATGAAGAAGACGGGAACAGCGCACCGTCACTTACAAACGGACATGCTGCTGCGCCTGCAGAGAGCAGCGACATCGCCATCTCGCAACAAGTCAGTCAGCAGTCACAAGCGAAAGACGCATCGCCCGTCAAATCACTCGCTTTGCTATCACCCAAGGCCGACGTACCAGAGCAAGTGGACGGTGCGTCATCAAGTGGGGCAACTTCAGTCCCACTATCAGGTAGCACTACCGCTCCGCTACCTCAACATTCGTTCAATCCCGCTACGAATCCTAATCTTCCTCGACCACGAGGTCGTGATGGCCGCGGATCCTTCAACGGCCGTGGTCGTGGGGGTTTCCGCAGTAACTCTGCTTTCCCCTACAAAGGTCACGCTGGATTCACCTCGCCGACTATGGGCGTGAACGGTCTGCCAGCGGAGGGCATGACTTATGCGAACGGTAATACCTACCCAAGAGGGTATGGCTCGGGGTTCCAAACCTTCTACCCGGCCACCCAATATCCCCAAGCTGGTATCTACGACCCTGCGCAAGCTCAGTACGGAAACATGGGCATGTACAGGGGCTCTTTGCCGCCACCGCCCATGCCGCAAACCGTGGTTCCCAACATCGATGCATTGAGATTCTACGTTCTCGGTCAAGTGAGTGCGATTGTCGTGGAGGCACGAGTAGAGCTGACAGCGATATAGGTGGAGTACTACTTTAGCATGCAGAACCTCGCCATGGACTTCTTCCTCCGTCAGCAGGTGAGCTTTCTTCTCCTGCTAGGTGATTCATGCTTACAACTGCAGATGGACTCCGATGGATGGATCGATGTCGCGATGATCGCATCATTCAAGCGAATCAAATCGCTTACTCCCGAGGTTTCCGTCGTCCGCGAATGTATGACATTGTCATCCATGCTGGAATTACGCGAAGACAGGGTCAGACTAGCTGGGGACGAGAGCCAACGCTGGGTACTGCCTGGTGCTCGAGCAAGTGCATTCGACGAGGGACAAGAACCCAAGTCGCCATCGAATAAACCGGAGGACAGCAAAGATATCTCGTCTCACGGGATACCCGCCGCGGTCGACGTATCGGCATTTGGCGATGAATCAGCTCAGCAAGCACAACGCGTGCAGCAGACCCCGCCAGTTCATCGTGCCTTATTGTCGGATGTCGAGAACGCCTTGATGAAGTCGACCGTCGTCCCAGCAAGTGTCCCAAGCTCCTCGACTAGCGTTGCGAATGACGATGAGAAAGATGCGGAGACTGTCACCAACACGCCGGCGACTTCGATGTCGGGCGATGGAAGTAAGGATGCTGAGGAGGTGGAGCTGAGATAGGTTAGAGGACTGATGGAACGAGAATGAGTACATCGTCGGGCGAAGCTCAAATGAGCTGAGCAGACGAGGCGGAACTATCGACGAAATGAAGGCATCGACTCGCGCACTTGCGCTCACTTTTATAACCCACTGGCCCGCGGATCACCCGTGTATATTAACATACGACCCAATGCTTCTGCAGCGGACTTCTTTTGGATTCCCATTGCTGTGTCCGATTCACAAGGAAAGCGTCGACACTATTCCAACGAGGGACCCACGAGATCGCGCATCTTCCATCAGCACACATTCGAATTTCTTCCATCATTTATTCATTTATGGCCTCTCATCCGGGTTTAACGCGTTTACGCTCATTTCGTTCCCTTTCCCTTTCAAGCATTCAACCATATTTCGACATTTCAACGATCTTCCAACTCTCGTCATTGGCCGAATGGAATTCGCGGTCAATGCAACTTGCATATCTACAAGTAAAAGTACGTATTCGATATCGACCTGCATAGGAGTCTAGGGGGATTTGCATCATACTCCAAATTCGAATTTGACGGAGAGGAGGGCGTAGAATTAGGGAAGGGGGAATATGAGGAGTAGTCGGTGGTGCACAATGAGACGGAATTTCTTGCCGTCGTCGTTCTCAGGCTTTCCATCCCCTAGCAGGTATTCCATTGCAACTTTCGTTTCACTTTTTGTTATATACGAGCATTAGTACATCCTTTCATCACTTCATCATACTCTGCGCATGTCATTTACCTCATGGATCGGACGAAGTAATGTGTTACACCCATTTAAAGCGGATTTGATTCTTTGTTTGCCACTTTGCCACTTTGATCCGACATTTATCATTCAAAGAATTTCAGATTTACAGCAAAATACAGCCAGAACAGCCAGTACAGCGAGTGATCGTCTCCTCCTCAACCTCTGATCTCCATCTCGACAGGTTTCCTGCTATCTACAAGATCCACGCTCCGAGCTCCATTCTAGCTCAGCTGCATTCTTTTCCCTCACGAGAATAGAACGGACATTCCGCCACTTCGCAGTCCTACTTCGCGATGCTGCCCCGGCTGTCCATCGCTCGCACGTCGATGACCCTCGGGTCCATCGTATCTCGCCAGCTCGCTGTGAGCGCGCGAGCTCTACCGCGATCAGCAATCAGACCGCTGGATGCCACTCGAGCGACCAGGCTACCATGTACGTCAATCCCGTTCTCCCTTGATACCCAGTCTCAAGCCCTGTAACTGACGCTTGCTCTCGTTTTTTGCGGGATAGCCCTGTTCATCACTCGAGGCTACGCTGCTGCTGCTCGACAAAAGGCCGACGACGATTTCTTCGTCTCTGACTCCGAGCCCACAACGAGTTCTTCCGTCGCTTCAGGTCCCGCCGCAGCTTCTGCCCCCCAAGCCTCCTCAAATCCATCCTCATCATCTTCACCCAGTTCTGCCGATGACAGCTTTTTTGCGCCCGATCTCACTTCTTCGCCCGCTACATCAGAATCTGACGTCGAGTCAACAAGTACAAGTACTAGCCGTACGGGCCCAGCAGTCGATCTCGTTCCCTTTGACACATTGAAAGGACGCATCAACCACGATTCGCTCAAAGCGCTCACGTTCAAGCCGTTCCAGCTCAAAGCGATGAGCGAGGTGCAGAAGAGAGTTTTGGGTCTCATGCCGCAACTTGCTGGTGGGAAGCCGACTGGGCCCGCGAGGGAGGCTGCGGAAGCTGAAGGAGCAGTTGAGGATGTGAAGGCGCGGGAAGATCTGCTGGTCAAGGCTAAGACGGGAACGGGAAAGACTATTGTGAGTGCTCATCATGGATATCTATCGCAATGTTGTGAAGACGCCTGACACCGATCTAGGCTTTCCTTGTCCCTGCAATTGACGCCCGACTGAACAAAATTCAAGAGCTCGTCAAGACCGCCTACCCTGACGGTACCCACCCCGATCGAGCTGCTCAAGGCCGTAACGAGCGCACTATCACCCGGTCTCATGTCGGCGCACTGATCATCTCCCCTACCAGAGAGCTCGCCACGCAGATCGCCAACGAAGCTCTCAAGCTCTGCACGTGGCACAAGGAGATGCAGGTCCGACTCCTTGTCGGTGGAGAGTCTCGGCACAGACAGCTGAAAGAGTGGAGAAGAGGCAGGAAAGATATCGTCGTTGCTACGCCTGGTCGATTGAAGGATCTGCTCGGCGAAGCGGACGTCAAGGAGGCCATGGAGTTCACCGACATGTTGATTTTGGACGAGGCAGATACGCTGCTCGACATGGGCTTCTCGCAGGATCTTAACCAGATCATCTCCCATCTCCCTAAAGAGCGCCAGACTTTCCTCTTCTCCGCGACGGTGTCAAAGGAGATCGCGGCCATTGCGCGAAAATCCCTTAAGCCCGGCCATCAGGTCATCGACTGTGTTCCCAAGAACGAGTCAAATGTCCACCTCCACATTCCTCAACATTACACTATCGTCCCTTCCGCCGCGGACCAGATCCCCCACATGCTCCGCCTCATCGCTCACGATCAGTTGACCAAGCCCAACAGCAAAGCCATCGTATTCCTCAACACTACCAAGCTGACGATGCTCACTGCGACGCTCATCCGCGAGCTCAAGTCATCCTTGCCCCGCAATCTCAACGTCTACGAGATCCACTCCAAGCTCGACCAAAACCAGCGTAGTCGCGCTTCGGAGCGATTCAGGAGTGACACCCAGCCCAGTGTGCTGGTCACTTCCGATGTCTCCGCTCGAGGAGTTGACTACCCTGGTGTCACCCGCGTCATCCAAGTGGGTGTGCCCGCAACTGCGGAGCAGTACATCCACCGAGTGGGCCGAACTGGACGAGGTGGTCGTGAGGGTCGCGGCGACTTGATATTGCTTCCGTTCGAAGCTGGGTTCGTGGACGAGCTGCGCAAGATCCCCATCAAGAACGTTGTCACCCGCGATTTCGCTGCGGAGGTCCATCAGCTTGCTGAGATTGAGGGCGCGGAGACTGTTGAGAAGCTGGACGGTATTCCTGACGCGGTCAGCAGACTTATGCCATCGCTCGATGCCGAGGCAGTCGAAGAGGTGTTCACCAGTATGCTCGGATTCTACATGGGCAAGACGGACCAATTACGTCAATCGCCGAATGACGTTCTGCAAGGATTGAAAGACTGGTCGGTCGAAGCGGCGGGTTTACCTGCACCACCTTATCTGTCTCCTGGTTTCTTGCAAAAGCTGGGATTGGGCGGTGGCAACAGGCGAGGCGGATTCGGCGGTAGAGGAGGTGGAGGCGGCGGCGGTGGGAGCAGATCTGGATTCGGACAAAGAAGTGGCGGTGGGGGCGACCGATCAATGAGGAGTGGGTCGCTGTTCGGTGGCGGCGGCGGAGACCGAGGCGACCGAGGATCTAGTTATGGCGGTGACAGAAGTTCAGGATTTGGCGGAGATAGGAGTTCCAGCTATGGTGGCGGAGACAGGAGTTCGGGCTACGGCGGCAGGAGCGGCGGCGGCGGTGGTGGTTTCGGTGGTTCTGGTGGACGCAGTGGTGGTCGAGGCGGTTTCGGCGGGGACAGGGCGCCCAGGGATAGATATTAAAGAAGAGTGTTTAGTACAAGTAGCGATCAAGAACGAACCTCACGCCACGATTGATATAGATAGATAGCTTGTTGTACTGATTAGCGCATTCATGCACACCACACTATTCTACAGGCTGATCGATACTGCTATAGCGCTGCAGCGTAAGCTACAGCTACAACAGGAATCGTTCTGCTAGTACGAGTACGAGTACTAGTATGCAGTCTGCAGTATGCAGTCTGCTGCGGTGGACGAGTCACCCAGGCACGGGAACGGTAGATCCGGCGAGGCGCGTGCGGTACAGGGCGAGAAATAAAGTTAATTTCCGGGACACAACTGATTGAGCTTAGCAGGGAGCGATGTGGTGAGCTCAGCAGGAGGGCTGGACTCGCTGTTACATGCACTCGACTGTCATCTCGACTCTCGGTACTCGACTCGCTATTCGCGGCCGCACCATTCATAGTAGCTAGTTGGCT
>JALPCB010000279.1:0-16354 GCA_026538395.1 Cryptococcus sp. GC_Crypt_3
GATCGAGTATTTGCGAGGCAACTGAATCGGGAGGAGGAGTAGATGACTAATTGGGACGCCTACTCTTTTCTACTGAATGGTAACTGCGAGTAGGTGTACAAGGTAGACTTAGAGAAGAGTTTGTCAAAGATGTTGTCTATGCTAGCGATTTAAAGTTGAATGATGGATCCCTGGTGACAACGCGCCTGGCTTTCTGTTGTTGACAAGTTGGGTTGGCACAGCGATTTGATCCCGTCGGCTCACTCTGGGATAAATAACAAACAAAAGATATCGTAGAAAAATATGAGATACCACGCGTCTGACAGAGACAGAACCAAACACGACCAAAAGCAAAATAGGTCAACAGCAATGTTTAGCAATATCATACTGTTCTCTCACATCGTTGACATCAACCAACATGCCGCCCACAGCATACCTGGCCCCGCCCAAGCCGATATCGCTCCACTCCATCCTCGAAGCAGGCGCGTCAAAGGCACAAACACCATCCATCGACCTGCAATGGGAACCGTTCCAACGTCATGTCGAAGCGTTTCTGACTGCTGTGAGCAATTTGCGCTTTTGAGCAAATGGTCAATTCAAGTAAAAGACGCAGATGGCTGACATGTAGCCTTTGTACCGGCTGTAGATCGACGCATATACACTCGAGGCGAAGACTGAGATAGCGGCAAGAGCGACTGACCACGTTGCGGCAGTGCGAGATCTCAAGGCGGAGAAGGACGAGGTGGAGAGGCGTATACAGCATGAGCGGGAGAGAGAGGGGGATATGCTCGCGAGTGAGTCACGGCGACGATGCTTCTATATGATCGACCAAGCTGACTCTTCCCCGCCCAGCCCTCGAGAGCGAACGACACACGTTGACCGATTTGACATCATCACTGAACCGACTGCAGACAAACCTCGCAAAAGTCAAAGAACAGTCGGCGGCGCTCGAGGCCGAGCTCAATGCCGTGAGGAAGGAAGTCAAGACTGAGCGAACAGAGAAGGAGAGGCAGGGCAGGGTTCTTGACGAGATGCGCGGGAGGGACGAGTTGGAGCTCAATTCGCTTGAAGAGGCGGTTGGGTGGAGAGTCGAGGGGATCAGAGGTGCGTCTCTGCTTATAGGGTTATCGACACAAGCTGATGTGTCTCTGTTGCCTTCACGTAGAGGATCTACTTCTCATGCGATTCACACTCATCGATCCGGCCGATCCCGCACGAGAGTTTTCCATTCTCATTGATGTGTCGAAGCAGGAGTATTCAGGTGAGTTATTCGGTTCCTGATAGTGGTGTGCATCCAGCTAAGCCTCTTCACGCACTCAGTACCAAATTGCGATCCACCGCTGCCGTCTCTACCAGAGCTAGTCCGGCAGCTGAACGACGATCGGGAGTTCTTCGGCTTCATCAAGCGGGGTAAGTTGCGTCACGCACTAGTCCCCAAAGCCACGCTGACGTCTACTGTGCAGTGCGAAAAGCATTCCGCGCGCTGGTGCCCAACCCGCCTCACCCTAATAGCAAATTCGACGAACTGTCAGGACCGCAATCGCTCCGAACACCAGGCTTATCATCGCGGATACTATCGTCCAGCACATCGATACCGACAAGGAATGTAGTGGATGGCTCAGCGATTGAGGGATTGCAGCTCGCAGCGTGATCGCGAGCCTGAACGTGAGATGGGATTGAAGAATGGGGATCGTTATGGACAATCCCGGTGATATAGTTCGCGTCAGCGTCTAGAGTACAGTATATTGTCCGACGGCTGGCGGCTGGCGGCTGCTACGTATGCTTCGTTGTATATCTATTCACAATGCTGCATACGCACGGCTCGCAGAGCGCGCGACTTGGGGAAAGTTGACGTCGCCATCTAACAGTAAAAGCTCCGTGCGATCACTTTGTGATCCTCCAGCTTGTCTGGCATGATGTCATCTAACCATCGCGACACACTCACCACAAGCTGACATCTTACGTATACGCAAGTAGACTTGACCTCCCAGCCCTAACCTCCTAACCCCAATCCCTAAGCCACTAACCCCCTAACGTCCGTAAGCGCCTTACAAATCTGGATACTCTTGCGGGTGTACGCGTCAGTGTTACGTGCCAGCGGTGTGCGAGCTGCCCAAGACATGACATAACGCTCCCCTACTCTCATCCATCATCGAAGGAGGCTCAACCCGTCCTCACGTGGCATACTAAGGTCTAAGCTAATCATCTCCGCGAGATTATGCTCACTCACTGCCACTGTAGACTGTAGACTGACGACTGACGCAGAGCCTGACGGCTGGCTGCTGACCACCTTTGAGCTCATCACCTTTGATGATCTCCGTCCCCCAGCCCTCCTTTGGTCTCCGTAACGCGTTCGACTTATGTGACTAACTTGCCCAACAGCATTGAGCGTCAAGACCAGATGGCCCTTTGAGCTCGTTCCCCGACCGATTCTTGCTGAGCGTACCCTCTGTTCACTCGAGCCTCCTCTGCGCGTCTAACCCCTGGGGTATAGCTTAGTATCGCACAAGCTCTTTTGACTCTCTACTCCCTCTCCTAGCGCACTGAACCAAAATCATCCTCTGTACTCGTCTGTACTCTGCACTGTATACAAAAGTGAAAGTGAGTGCTCGACGCTGCTCTTCTCCGTCCGCTGCTTCAACACGTCTCTCCCATCTCTGGTATCGGTTCTCTGCAGTGCCCTGCTCTCTGCTGTGTACCAAAAACGAGTCTGGCACTCGCCCTTCTCTACTGCTCGATCTGACATCAGCTCAGATATCCTCTTACTCTCAATCCCAAAAGCATCACTGCAAAAACAATCATTTCGAGCGAGTAAGACCAAGTGTACTCACTTGACATCGCCATCGCCACGATCAGACGTGGTACTCATCTTCCGCGCGGTCAATGAGACTCTTGCATCGATCGCATCGCGCCACTCAGTCCCACCCCAAGCAGAAAACAAAGTCGAATTCGGGAAGTGAGCCGCACACGCAAAAGAAGAACTTCGTTCGTCGTAGCCCGCGGATAGGAAAAAGGGAAGGTAACGCGGTACAGTTGATTCAGAGGGTACTTCACTCTACCATCAAGCGCGACTCGAAGAAAACTTCTGCTTCAGAGTACTCTGCTACCAAAGGTCTCGCTCGAACATCGCCCGAGCAGGTCTCAGCAAGTCCGTGTCTGGATCCAGAAGTAGGAGTGGTATCGAAAGTCGTCGAGTATCAGGACGAACCTCATCACCCGCTAGACGACGGATTGGCCATTTGCTTATTCGGCTATACGGCAGTACACCGAGCTACACTCCAGCAGCAGCAAAATCAACAACAACAGCAAAAAGCATCAGCTAAAAAATCTCAGCAACCGTCTACTACTACCCCACCGCCACTGCCACGCCGCAAAAGCAGTTCTTTCGAGATGTACGATATGGGATACGACGAGGAAGTGCGCCAGCACGCAGTGATGGCTGTGAGTCGGGTGCTGCGCCTGGCCATCTTCTGAGTGCTCTGCGCTCGATTGTAGCTGACAGTATTGGCTTCCACCTCATCTCCTGCACTGTACTGATCCTTCGCGCACACGATCGCTGGATCGACTACCTTTGACGTGCCGTTCTCGATCAAAGGAGGTCTTACCTGACGCAGAGATGTGAGCCGTACCGAATCGTGGCTTGTAGCTTGTGCCTCGTGGCACTCTCCGCCACTTGGCAGTCCGCACCTCCTTCAGACCCGTTCTTGAGCGGTAGGCTATGAGCCACTCGCGTGCTGGCACTGATATTGCCATCGTAGGTGGCGCAAGTGGGAGAAGACTGAGGCGCCGTTGAGGCAGGGCAGAGGGTGGTATCCCGCTTTGGTGGGTGTGGCGACGACGACTTGGAGGTAGAAGTAGAGGCTGATGCTGGCAACGACTCGTTGTGCTGCTACTCATATAACCATGGCTCTCGCCTCTCGCCTTCCGCTCTGATTTCAACGAAATCATTCGACACAGGACCGGCACTTTCTCGAACTCCTGGTGACCTCAGAGATCCACTGCCTCTCGCACCCCCTGCACTCCATCTCCACCACCACCCCAGCAATCACCGAACGGATCCACCGGCACGCGTCGCGCGTACGGCGAGTCGCCTGCGAGCGAATTGGCGCCGAGAGGCTACACGCTTATTGCGAGCGGGTCAAAGAGGCTTTCGAGGCGTATGTCATGGGCGGATGGCAGCATGCGCATGCGGTTGCCGCCGAGACTGAAGCCGAAGCTGACGCCGGGCGCGAGGAGCTGGATGAGAGTGAGGCGAGCGTGGACGCGGATGTGGATCTGGACGTGGGGAGCGTCTTTAACGAGAGTGACGAGTCGAGTGCCACGGAGGCTGAGAGCGAAGATGGGGGAGGCGACGAGAGTGAGGCGGCCAGAGGAAGGAAGATTGAAAGAGGCGAGGGCAGCGTGCAGCGGGCTACTACCCCCGAGTCGCTAGCGCGTCGCGATGATTCTGGGCAGCTTGCCTCCAACCCCACAAATGCTGGACAGAATATGCCGGGTATCGAGATTCTTCCGCACAACGAATTCAAAGCCGAGGCAGCTGAAAAGGCGCGATCGGATTCGATGGGAGTCTCTTCCACATCCGACGCTGCCGTGCCCGTGCCCGTGGACGCAGAGGACGAGCTCGAGCTGGAGCTGGAACTGCAGGACGTGCAACTTGACGAACCGCCACAGCCGCTCATGGAGAATGAAGACGAGCACGAGCACGAGCACGAGCACGAGCATGAGCATGACGATTGTCGACGAGGGATGTACGATAATACCCGAATCGACGTGGTGTCCACCGAGTCGGCTAGTGCGACTGCTACTGTCGGATCGGCTAACTCTGACAATGCGAATCGCGAAGTCGGCGGTCTAGAGAAGGAGGGAGATGCCAAGAGCGTCGATTACCCTATGAGCGTCGACTCGGATCGTAGCGCCGGACAAGGAGAGCTGGAGAGCTCGTCAGGTTCGACGTCGATGGCGATGGCCATGACCATGGGCTCTAGTATGGACGTCGATTCTGCTCGTACTCAGGTTAGTGCACATCAAGATATCACTCAACCACTGTGTCGTTCCCCCCAGCGTGACGAGCACGGCTGACGCTCAGCAGAACACACCAGGCAGCCTGTACTGACCGTGAATCGATCCATCTTGACTTTGTATGAGATACTCACGACCTCGCTCGAATACTTTATCGTTGACAAAAAGGATTCGCGTACCTCGTCGCTGCTCATGAGCTGCTGATTACATGTATCGTACATGCATATGCATAGCATACATGGATTATTCTCCGTTCACAACGAGTCTCATGAGATCATCCAAGCCGACTAGATTAGCGACATGCCTTTGACAAGGTCAGCATGCTAGCCATCAAGTATCACTTCGTCTTCTCTTTGCATACAACGCTCGCACGAGCATTTATGGCGCGGAGTAGAGAGGCTACTCCCCGTCGTACTCTATATCCCCATCAAAGTTGACTCGGCCCTTACGGATCTTCTCCCCCTTGGCCGCGAGCAGGTCCTCGACGGTTTTCAATTTCCCGTCTTCGAGGCTTTCCTACGTGACGCATTGGGTCAGCATTGCAACCTTCTTCATATCGGCTCAGGTGGTGTTGAAACGAGTGTGAGCTGAGACGGGGTTTTCTGGGGATATGTGGAAGGAGATAGAGGACGTACTTTGAACCACCCCAAGTGGTCTGCTATGAGATGTCTAGAACCACCGAAACAAATCAGTCATTCGATCCAAAGGCGCAATCCAGCAGAGTTCTACGCCCAGGCTGTGGATGAAGGCACTCACCTCGCTTTGCACTCGGGACATTGCACCAGAACGATCCCTTTCTGATAACTCCGCTTTGAGAACTCGTGCGTGGACCGATGACCGCAGTCGTTGGCAGTGCACGTGAATGTCATTTGTCTGCGACGGGCGGCGACCGAGTCAGCGTCAGCGTCAGCGTCAGTCTTGAGAACCGATACCTTTGATGCGAAGAGGGCCCTTGCACGCTTACTGCCATGGGAGGGGGTAGGGAGGACGAAGAAAGGAAGAAGGAGAGGAGGACGACACGTACAATCTCGGCTCGATCTGCGCCAACCGCTGAGACTTGGCGCCCTCTGCCGGCGCTTCGATCCGGTGCGATTCCGGTTCTGGTTCTGGGTCTGATTGGGAGCTGGACGTACTGGCACTGTCGGTCGAGACTGATGATGACGGTGACGATGACGCGGTCGAGGTCGCCGAGGAAGAGGAAGAGGAGGAGGCCCAACGCCGAGCGACACTGGGATGGGCCATGGTGCTACCCACGCGAGGGCCGCGGCGGGACGAAACTCCGGTCGTCGCAGGACTTGCTCCACGAGACATCGCCATTCGAAGAATCGAGCTCGAGCTCGAGGTGGAGGCGGACGAAGCTGGGATCGACGAGGACGAGCAGAGGGCCCGCGCAAAGCGGATGTGCGAGGGACGAAGCGACATCGTACGTGCTACTTCTGCTGTGGCGTCAGAAATGAGGAGGGAGTAGTTGTAGAAAAAGATGCAACGCTGTTGCCGCCAATGTCAATGTCAAAATGCAAATGTCATTCGTGGAATCTGATTCGAACTTTTTTTGTTTTGATCCTTACCCGAGTATTTGTATTTCCTGCTTTGTAGCTTTCCGACATTCTACTTGCTCGCAACTGCTACTCATTAGATCGTGGCCCATTTCGCATCCGCCCCCCATTCAACACCACATCAGAGAACGACGCCACCATGCACGCCCCACTTGGTACCCCAGAGAGACAACTTGGTGCGTACTTTACCATCTGGGCGTTGATCGTGCTGATCTTTTGCTTCTCTTGCACTTCCGGCTGATCCCGACGTATATGGCATCTCGACAACGCCCGCAACGCATCTCCCATTCACCACTACCCCACCAATCCACTTGCGCTCCTCACGCTGCCGATATCCTACATCTCGCCCGCAGCGTGCGCAGAGCTCATTGCCGCGTTACAACAATGCCATGCGCGCGGCTTCCTCGCAAAGTTGACAGGCGGGTGCAACGAGCAGAAAACTGCTCTTACGGCGTGTCTGCGGCAGGAGGTGGGTTGCGTTTCTGCGATAACACATCGCCGCGAGTGATAAAGCGAGAACGGGAACGAGCTGATGCATCTGCCTTCTAGCGCGTCGACAGGACCGATCGGAATCGCCAAGCGGCGAAATTACGCACCATCAAAAAGAAGGAGGTGTGGGATGCGCTCGAGCGGGAAAAGGCAGAGGACGAGGGGTTGTAGGCGTGGGATCTTGTGTACTTTCTTGTGAGTCGGTCTATCATGTCGCATAGCTAACATGCAGGTTGTACCGCTAGTAGCATTATTCACACCACTCTGCGAGAATTGTCCATAAATGCATCCTGCTTCTATCTATTCGCGCTGGATGTGCAAAAGAGAACTCCTGGTTCTAAAACGGCATAGCTACATGTATGATGAAGTCGCTCTACAACAGAGCCAGCGCGGCGGCGCCGAGTGCGCACGCCGCGACACTGAGTCCGCCGGACGCGATCAAGCTCTCTGCGCCACTGGACGAAGACGACGAGGTAGAGCTGCTGGTGCTATCGGTTGTGCTCGCACAGAGGTTGCCCTTGTTAGAGTACGCAATGAGGATACGGGGGAGACCGCTGGTGATGGTGACGTCGAGGTTGCCCGAGGAGTCGGTGGTGAAGGTTTCGCAGGACACCGCGTCGATGACGGAAGTGCTCGCGGACCAGCCCGACGAGGAGGTGGCTACGGTGACAGAGGTGTTTGACGCGGAGCTTCCGCCGTTGGTCAGGACTGACACCAAGGGTGATTTGACGACGAGCAAGGTGTTGGTGCTAGGTGAGGAAACGTTCATTTGGGTCGTGTAGAATGAATCCGACGCGTTGCCCGCGGCGGAACGAGCGGCGTTGAGCGTGGCGAAGAATTTGTACATGTCCTAAGGAGTGTGTGTGTCAGAAGGGCATCAACGCAGGGTAGGGATGGCACTCACAGTGGTCGTGTCATAGTCCGAGGTCCAGAGAGGCTCTCGGTTGTACGGGTCTTCGCCGCCGGTGAATCCTTGTTCGCTGCCGTCTGGGTCAAGGGTTAGTACGTGTTCAAAGTGTTTTACCAACTCACAGTAGCCGTACGGGATACCGTCGGTGACAAAGGGGTAGGCGTGGGCGTTCTTGATCAGCGACGTGTCGGTAGTGTAGTTTTCGAATCGCGCGTTGTCGTGGTTGTTGGTGAAGCTGCCGAGGAGGGTGGGGTCGGAGAAGTCGGACTTAATAGTGGCCGCCATCGTGACGAGTTCGTCGAAAGTGCTGGTGGTGGCGTTGAACGCGCGGATGAGCGGGTAGTACATGGGGTAGTTGAAGGGGTTGGTGGTCGCCTCGCTTTGGTACGGGGAGACGTACGACGCGTCGCCGTCGAGGACCTCGGCCTGGGTGAAGACGCCCGCGGCGGTGACAAAGTCTGGCCAGAATGTTTTGGAGATGTGCTTGACGGTGTCGATGCGGATCGCGTCGAGGGTGTAGTTGGAGACGAGGCCGGTGATCCAGCTGTTCCAGTAGTCGATGACGGTGGTGCTCTCGGTGTTGAGATCGGGGAGAGCGACTGACGTGTCCCCGAGCCAGCACTGTTCGACGTTGGTCTGGTTCGTGTAGTCGGTGATCCAGCAGAAGGTGTGGTAGTCGTCGGACGTGCTGAACGGGCCGTACGAGTCGCTGGGGGAGAAGTCGGAGCTGGACGTCGCGGCGACGTGGTTGATGACGACGTCGACCATGAGGTACATGCCCTTGTTGTGGAGCGCTGTGCTGAGGTTTTTCAGTTCGTCCGCTGTGCCAAAGTTGCTGTTGAGCGAGCCGGGGTCGAGCGTCCAGTAACCGTGGTACGACTCGCCCTCGCCCGTGGTCCCGCCGATGTTCTCGACGATGGGCGAGATCCAGATGGTGTCGAAGCCCATTCCGGAGATGTAGTCGAGTTTGCCAGATATCTGCGACCAGGTCCCGCCGCAGTACTCCCGGGCGGCGGGGTCGCATGTTGAGGAAGTGTCCGCGGCGGCGAAGCGGTCTGTGATCAGTTGGTAGACTGAGCGGGAGCGCATTTCCGTGGAGGACAGGCCGAGCGCGGCGGGCAGGAGCGCCAGCAGCGGGAGGAGCGTGAGTGCGGTCATTGTGTGTGTGTGTAGTCTAGTGTGTGTGGTCTAGGGAGTTGTAGAGAGTCGTGAATTTATTTCGTCGTGAATTTATTTCGTCGTGACGTCTATAAGTCGTGGACGGGGTCGTTGTGCAGTCGGAAATCGGTACGTCGCTGAAACGTCGCGAAAGGATACGTATGAAAGGATTGTTGTTTGCGTAAAATTGTTATGCTGCGAGCTAGGTGAGTGCGTGTGGGCAGAGCGATGCAGCGGGTCGTTTGAATCGACTGCGTTGGGTAGCGAGGGGCTACGTGGTGACGTGGGGTCAGCGGGTCTGCTCTGCGGCGTTGCGGTGTTGCGCGGTGTGGACAGAAGCGGAGATGGCTCATTCCCGATACTCACTTGCTTGACGGTCTACAGAACCAGCTGGTATGGAACGTATGCGAAGAGATGCAAAAAGTGAAATGACAGATGTCAACAAGGTCAAATCTTTCTTCCTGTTAGTGTCACTCGAATACACATGCACAGCATCGCGTGAAGCACTGAAGCACCTCCACCCCCGGTTTTAGCACTCGCCCGTGGCTGCCAGCCGAAAAAAAAACCATCAAAACACACTGAAACAAGCTTCATCGACTAATTGGAACCTTTTTCTTTTCGTGAATTAGCAAAGTCGTTTCCCTGACCTGCACAGTTGAGTGCGGAATATGCAGTAAATAGCACCGCACCGCACCGCTGTGTAGGAGGAACTCGTGGGCGGGCGGCCGGGCGTCGTCGCATGCATCGTAGCGTATGGGTTCCCCCTCGATGCTGTGGCAGTCAACAAGTCGTCGTCAAGTCTGCAGCTCAGTATGCGATCCTATCATTATAGCATTGTCAAGTCATCTATCTGCATGGTAGACGGGGATCATGTATGTCTGATTCACTTCAGCTGATTGCACTGCAAATATCAACCCAGCAATGGCCTCGACTCGGAACTCTCCTCACTGTCAGAAGCTCACTGCCACCGCCGTAATCCCTCACTGCCTTCTCGCTGTGTTTGGCTCGATCTCCTTGTCACACATCCTACGTAGTACTACTGATCGCTCTTACAGTAGTAAAAAGGCTAATACCTGTAGCGATTGGTTACTGCTTGTACTCTAGCTTACCAGTACTATTTCAAGACCGCCGTGTCCCCTGTTCATGCTGTACATTTCTCGCGTGGTATCTCCATCGCGAGGTGCTCTCACCGAAAGAGGTACTCCAGCGGAAAACGCAAGGCGAAACTCAACTTCGAGGCAAGTTAGCAGGAAAATCACATCGTAACATGCAAGAACCTCGAGACATCGGTACTCCAGCTATGTACTGACAGTGGTGGTGATGCTGATATACAACTCCCATATCAGCGAGTCCGGCGTTTCCTGGTATAGCCTGAACGGTAGCCTCAGCCGGAGCCCGAACGATAACCGCAGCCATAGCCTCAGCCATAGCCTCAACGGCTTTTCCGACGGATAGCCTCAAATATTGTATCGCCCGTAGCCTGACCGAAATTATCGCGATAGTATCGCGATAGTATCGCAATAGCCTCAATGGCAGTCTCATCGATAGTCTCCATAAATAGCCTCGACTCTGTCTCTCACGAATAGCCTGAACGATGCCTGAGCCATAGCTCCAAGCCATTTCCGCCACAGCCTGAATGGACAGCCTTGGCCAAATACATCCACGCACAGCTTATTCGGATCGCCTTCGCGATCTACTCACGATCTCTTTACGATACACTTGCGGCAGACTGAAGACCGAACCTCAACAGGCACAAGGACCAGTATCAGCAATAACCGCAGAGATAGCCTCATCAGATAGCTTGAACGGTGTGGCGTAAATAATGCACTTGCACGCGGGTCAAATTGCGGTGGACTGGAAGTACCTGGTATTGCGGCGAGAGGCAAGCCGTCATTTTGGGACAAGTGCAGCGTCCAGTGTGACATAGGAAAGTTAAATCGGTCGCACTTGCGCATCTCTGCTTCTCCCATTTTATAGATGTCTCAGCTTCACTTCAGATATCATCTCCGCGTATGAGCGCTGTTGGGCAAGGTGTTCGATGCCACACAATTTTCTCCATCTGCAAGTCCATCGGGTGTCGTCACCTTGTACGCAGTCCAGACGTGCTAGTATACTGCCAGGGGACCAATCACTCCGTAAAGCTCTGACTGGCACAGCATCACAGTGATACTGTTCAACTCCAGCTCAATCATGATGACATCATTCAAAACTTTATGAAGGTGACTCTACCTTTCTCTTTGACCTCTTTTCAAGCATCCGAGGGTCCAAACAAATGATCAACATGAGCCTGCGACCACACCATACTGTCCGCATTTCCCCTGTCGTCGTTGCTTGCCGCTGCCAAGACTGCCAGCATTGACCCTTTGTTTGAACAGCACAGGGCGTAATGCTGTCAAGGCGTCTCAACCTTTGTCCTGTCACCAGTCACTATAGTGATGTCATGGGGCTTCTGTGGAAGGAGGTATCGATTGATAATCTGCCAATCAATGGAGCAATCCTTTATTAGAAGGTTGGGTGGGTTGCAGAGCCCTCACGGCCCAGCATTTGTCAGTACTATAAGGCCAGAACATACAGTAGCAGACACTCCCACCCCCACTTACCTTTTGTTTCCTTATACTGTCACCCATTCTCAACTACCACCCAATTGATCAGTTGCCAATCACTTACACCCTATCTTAGCAACTAACAGCTCAATACAACCATGTCCACCATTGACACTGTCAGTTCCGCCACTGATTCCAAGGGCAAGGGCAAAGCAATCGGGTCAACAACTGAATCCAGTGTGGCTCCCTCTGGTCTTGCGTCCAAGTTCCTCACTGCATGGAGTGAGACAAGCCAACATGTCCGTCTAGGGAAAGGAGCTCCAAATGAGACCACTGAGTCTGCCTTGAGCAAGTTCCTTGCATCACATGGTGAAGCCAAGTATGGAGACAAATCTTTCCAAGAGCTGGTCCAGTACACTCGGTGAGCTGACTCACAGTGCTGTTTATACATACTATCTCAACGATTGCAATTGGCTATCAGACAAAATGGCTGACAGACCTGCATCCACCCCCACAGCTCTGCATTAAACAGAGAGAACCCCATCTATGTGGTTGAGACGCCGGACTCCTCATTCCAGACCTTTGGCCCAAATCGCCTTGAGGTATTGAACAGGCCTATGCTTCTGGCCCGCACACATGGAGATGATGAGTTGACTCTGGCATTAGCCCTGCTTCACTCAATGGATGGCACAGAGTTGCCACGTGATGCAACAGACATAGGCAGTATCACCAGGGGTCTGTTGAGGATGCCCAACGTGTCTGACACATTGAAGGATGTGTGCACTCAAGCAACAAGATGCCTCTCCAATGCATGCAAGATACAGAGGGCTACTTTTGTTCTTTCCCTCACTGATGCACCTTCTGTCAAGTATCCCTCTCAGCTTGTTGCCAAGGCTCAAAAGGACCTGAGGAATGGACTCCGTGATGCTAGAAAACAGGAGCCCAATCAATGCTCTTCCATCCCAACAGTGGACACTGGTGTTATCAGTTTCAGGCACAAGGCAGGTCAACGCTTGGGTGAGCTTGAACTCACTACTGAACATGAACTCCAAACTGCCCGTGATGACTGGAAGTCGAAGACTAAGGAGCCTGGGCGTGGGAAAAACACCAAAAGATTTTACAACATGGCTGCAAAACACTTAGAACAACTGATTGGAACGAGTCAGGATGCAAGACAGACTGTTGAGGCTCAGTTTCCTACTAATTACATTGAGGATCCTGCCGCTTTTGCCAAAAGCCTTCCCAAGAATGCCAAGCGTGTGCATGGCGCTTTGCAAGGTGTTGTTGCGGCCACTGCACCACAAGGCATATCCAACTCAACTGAGGCGGATGATTATATGGCTGTTGCCAAGGTGGGCACCTCCCCTGTCTTCCAAAAGGAATCTATCATTTTCACCCGGAATGTTGGAGTTGTACTAGTATGAGCACAATGCTAAGTTGGCCGACTGCAGATGTTCCATGAATCTACCAAAGGCGACTGCCAGTTTTGTTTTACCCTTGGTGCTAACTGCGGCTATCAAGATTTCCGCCTCAACAGGGACTTGGTCGAAGGAGTGACAGGTACAGAACTTGAAGATGAACACTTGCAGGCGCTCATGACCAACTCATACCATGAGGAAAGCAAAGAGCATCCAGCTCGTGGTGTTCCCAATTTTGAAACAACGATTGCACACCCAAGACCAACCGGATATCTTACGACAGATGAGGTTGATGTTGTGGATTATGCAAATGCTGTACACCCTGCAATAGGTGCCCCAAGCGCAAAAGAGAAGTCTGATATCATGTCCAAAGATTTTCCTGCACTCCGCCACAAGATCAAGCAGATTCTAGAAGGTAACGGTGAACAGGTTCTTGAAGAGTGTTTGACGGGTGGGGATGAAGCAGAGACAGTTGCTGAATACTGGAGCGAGGAGCATGCTCTTGTCCGGGCACAAGAAATCCTTCAGTCCAACAACCTGGGTCCTTCCAACTTCTCAAGTCTGACAGAATGGGAAAAGTATCTGCCCCCAAAAGCATTGGCTCAATGTCAGGGCTCATCACAGGCAAAAGCTGATGAAACAGCTGAGTTTCACGGTGCTACATTGCGTCATCGGCCAGGGCGTGGTGGTGCTGTCAGTGAAAAATCAGCTTCAAGTGACAAGGTTCAGGGAGAATCTCTAGGGTTGGATGGTTGATAGATGACGGACAAGCCTAGCCATGGACATGGGACAGCTCTGTGAGCACTTTGGCATTGTGCTTCATGTGAAGCTTGAGCACACCATACAGCTTTGTGCAACATAGCATACCTCATACAGAGCTTGCAATTTTGTGAATACATATATAGCTAGCGACACTGCAAATGCATAGATAGCTCATTCCAAGTTTGGAGTAGCTTAGCATGTGGAAGCCATGTGAGAAACGTATAGCATGCACAGGGGCCATAGTGGCTTTAGTATAGTAGTGATTGCTAGAGTATTAGCAATTAGCAATTTTGCACTAATTATTCCGTAGTTATATGAATTGCTTTACTAATCATCATGGACTAATTATTGCGATTCTACAAATACCATCTATGGAGCATAAACGTCCAGCTGCTTACCAAAGATGCTGGCCATGTACAAAGATCATAGTGTTACGAACGTAGCGATATAACGAAGTCCTATGATAGTAGAGTGAGAGTGAAAGAGCAACATTTTGTGGCTACCGGCTGTATCTCTTTGAAGTATAGCGAGGTGGTAACGCAATGCATGATCCACGGCAATGATTTTGTTGCAGGTCTAAGATGCACAGTGATGGACACTTGGGATCGAAGTCCGATGGAGCTCCCTATCCCAAGCTCCAATGTTCAGCGCACGATCACTTGGGGATCAAACCCTTCTCCTCGAGGTACGCGACGATGATCTCCACTGCGCCCGCGACGTCGACTTGGTCCGTGCGAATGTGGATCTCGGGATTGCTGGGGGCTTCGTACGGTGCGGAAATGCCGGTGAAGTCTGGCGAAGGGGGCGAGCGGGGAGCGAGCGAGAGTCAGCATGATTCGTTTTCTTGCGTATACGGGCCAGCTGCCTTTGCTTCGCCTGCTTTATGAAGTGGAGCCACGCCTGACCCCTTGAGACACCCTTCTCACCCGGCCACTCAGCCGACTTGAGATGATTACATCTCCGCCGCACCCTCCACAGCGACCACACCCCTTACAACATTCACGCCACCCCCAAACACCGAAACGAAGCCAGATAAAACCGAACCCGACCCACCCTTGATCTCCCCAGCCCGGGCCTTCTTGTAAAGCCCCTTGGGATCCCTCTGCTCGACGACACTAAGCGGGGCGTCGACGTAGACTTCGATGAAGGGGATTTGCTCTGGCTTGTGGGACTGGTGTAATGATCGGGCCAACTCGCGGTCCGAGATGTACGGTGAGATGAAGGCTGTTATGGCGATGGAGGAGGAGAGGGAGAATAGGAGGGAGACTTCGCCTATGCGGCGGATCTGCGACGCTAGCGTCAGCCGGCTGTCAAATACCGAACCTCTCTTGGTGAAAGTTTGGATCTTGCCGCAAGCTACCAAGAGCAGCGACTCACGTTCTCGACACGAGAAGCTTGGTCGAATCCGAGGTCCTGGATTATTCGTCAGCGAGAGTGCTAAGTCATTCGTCGACATGACACACCTTGTTAAGACCAAAACGGATATTGTCCCCGTCCAGCCTGTACGCGTGCAGCTTCTTGTGCAGGAGGTGCTGCTCGAGCGCCGTGGCGATGGTGGACTAAAGTCAACGGTCATCAGCATTGCAAATGCAAATCCGCATTGCTCATTGAAACTAGCAGAGTAGGGAAGCAGCATGCAGCATGCAGCTACAGCATTGATAGACGACTCACCTTGCCACTAGCGCTCAAACCAGTGAGCCAGATGGTAGCTCCCTTCTGGCCCAAGAGCTCCGCACGCTCGGTCTCGGTCACAGCGCCTACGTCCAGAAGAGAGATTAGTAAGTGTCCACCAATACCACTCAATAAGGAGCTCGTCGCAAGTGCCGAATCGGTACACGGTGGATATTGCTCACCTGGGTGGAAAGTGATGTTGGTCGCCATCTTGCTATAGTCTTCTGTAAGCTCTGTCGATTCTGATGAGGTAGTAAAGCAGGAAGTCTGGTTGATGAGACGAAACAACACTTCAAGTCGTCGTTGAGTGCTGAAAAAGTCAGACATTCCCAAAAATCCCATAATTCGTCAATCACGTCACCGATCAGTCAAAATCAAAAGCCGTTTTATTCCAAATCCACAGAATCTTCGGTCTCCCGTGATAAGATAGCATGTCATAGCTACTATCCCAGATCACAGCTGGAGGAGTTTGCAACGTTGATGACAGCGAATTCACATAATATCATTCGAGCATGCATAATACTACTGCCTTTACATATACTACACCCGCTAACAGACCCCAGTGTTGCTCATGAGGAAAACCCTATGCCTCCACCGGACTGATTCCCACTGGCGTAGCTCCTAACATAACACAAAGTCAGCAAACGGCATGACATTCTGGTTGTACATAGACTCACTTCATCCCACCCTGCCAAGGTCTAGGGGCAGGGAACATCCCTTTCATCGGGAATGTCCAAGATCCAATCACAGCTGGAGGCTCAGGAACACCCGGTCCCATATCTTCCTCCTCTTCATCCTCCGACTCATCATCGTACATCGCCCCATTACCGTTTACGGGACGAGACAAGA
>JALPCB010000028.1:0-143420 GCA_026538395.1 Cryptococcus sp. GC_Crypt_3
GGTGGACGGCTTATGGTGATGATAGGGAGGTCTTGTCGCAGGTGAGTTGCGTGGCAAGTGCAGCAAATGAGGTGCATGTGTTGAAATCACCTGCAGCCTATCGCTGTGAAAGAAGAGCGGACTGCGGCGCACAAAGCTATCCGCGAAGCGTTCAATGGCTTGTTCGAGAGCTCGACCAAAGATAGCAAAGTGGCTATCAAGTGGGCTCGAGGGGATTCTGGACGGGGCAACAATCAGCGTGGTGACAGAGGTGAGCTCGACAACCTACGCTTGAACCGAGCTGACGGCGAACCGTGCAGATCGACAGAAACTGGGCCAATATATCCATTTCACGCTACACAAGTCGAACAGGGAGACGATGGATGCGCTGGGCTACTTACAGAGACTGCTTAACTGTCAACCGAAAGACATGAGCGTATGCGGAACCAAAGATAAACGCGCAGTCACAGTCCAACGTGTTTGCGTCAAGAGGAACGGGCGGACCCTCGGTGCCTTATGGCGGACAGTCAATGGCGTCAAGCAAGGCTGGAGGACTGAGCAGCAAGCGGTGGAAGAGAGGGGTGACCGCGGGTTGCGCATTGGTGATCTGGAGTACTCGGATCAGTATTTGGAGTTGGGCATGTTGAAGGGCAATTCGTTCCTTATCACACTGCGGTGCGTTTCGGTTTCCTCTTCCTCTCACAGAACGATCTAGCGGCTGCCAGCTGACAAAGTACGCTGGCTGTAGGAATGTTCCAGCGGAAGACATCGCGGAGATCGACAAGACAATGACTTCGGTGCGAGACAAAGGCTTCGTCAACTACTTTGGTGAGCTGAGCGTGTTCTAGATTTTCGGATGAAGTCGATGCTGATTTCTCATGGTTCGCAATGTAGGCATGCAGCGATTCGGAACAGCCTCCGTACCAACGCACATTACAGGTCTAGCAATACTGCAGTCGCAATGGACGAAAGCGGTTGATTCGCTCTTATCATTACGCGAAGGCGAACACCCCGATTGTGTTTCGGCGCGTCTTGCGTGGCTCGAAGATGGTGATTACGCCAAGGCTCTTGAGCTCATGCCTAGGCGAGGAGTCGCGGAGCGGAGTATTTGGGAGTTTTGGAAGAAGCGGGGAAGGACAGAAGACAAAGTCGGGGCTTTGGGTAGTGTGAGTTGTGCAGATCTCTAGTCCTCGAAGCGTGAACGTGATGTTCAAAGAGCGCTGGCTGATTGGAAGTGTCATTTCAGATCCCCCGAAACCTTCGCACGATGTATGTCCACGCGTACCAGAGCTATTTGTGGAATATGATCGTCTCGGAACGGATCAAGCTGTCCTCGACCGAGCCGCTTGTCGGTGATCTGGTCTTCGTCGACAAGGATGCCACAGCAGAGGACGACGCGCCGAGTGAGTACGAAGCTGAATTCGCAGTGCACCCGCATCAACAAATCTTTTTATGACAGATTTGCTGATGACGATGATCCTGACGTGCAGAAGAAACCCCCGCGCATGCAAAGGATCGCAGAGGTCGACCAGTCCGGAATTGGGCTACTACTTCATCTGCCGAAGTCAAGCGCTTGACAGAAGATGACATTGCCGCTAAGACGTATACCATATTTGACGTGTTGATGCCTCTACCAGGCTGGGATGTCGAGTATCCCGCTGGCCCGATTGGCGACCTGTACGAGGGGATGATGCAGGCCGATGGGCTTGATCCGCAGCGGATGCGAAGAGACCAGCGGTTAGTTGACTCTTAGCTATGTCGGATATCACAGCCATACGGGCAAAGCTGACGGTCATCTACTGCACTGCCACTATACAGTGAATACTCGCTGCCAGGCTCGTACAGACGGATCATCCTCAAACCCTTATCGTGCACATGGTCGCACGTGCAGTACACTGACCCGGACATCGCCCTCGTGCAATCCGACGAAGACAAGATCCTCAACCTAGATCCAGCGGCATCCCACGACCCAGAAGGCAAATTCCACGCCCTGAAAGTCGAGCTGACGTTGGGCTCGTCGACTTATGCTACTATGGTCCTGAGAGAGATCAGCAGGGAGGAGACGGCGACGTGGCATCAGATTGGATTGACTATGATGGGCGAAGATAGGGATTTCAAGGGCGCAGGAGGAGGAGGAGGAGGGGCTGTAGATGCCGCAGAAGCTGTGGGAGGGGACGCAGAAGCGGAGGTGGAAGTGGATGCGGAGCAATAGTCATCTCTGGCAAAGCAGTATGGGGTGTCGCGTACCATTTCATGCAGCGTGTACCATGACATGCCACCCTACCACATATCTTACAAGCCCTTACAAGCTCAGAAACCAGTCACGTGGACTACCGGTTAGCTAAGCAGGTGGGTGACGCGATGAACCCTTAGTACATTTATTTGGTGGAGGTGAAACACGACACACGACTTTTCGACTGACGCGCAAAATCACGTTTCTGCAAATTCACTATACCTCAGATCGTTCTGTCTCCACCTCTAAACGCGTTGTTCATTATCAGTACTTGCATAGATCGCCATCCCTCTGTCGCTTGCTCCCCCCACCGACACCCGAGCAATGGCGGAACATCGCATGCCACTGGGGTCTATCCCGCTCAACACTCCTCTACCCCATTCTCACTCATCGTCTCCTGGCGCGTCATCATCTTCATCAGCGACCCGAAAGCTCGCGCCGATCTTCCTGACGAAGAAGCGGACGCCCACGTCCCCGTCCACTTCGACTTCGACCCATGAGTCCTCTCTGACCCGCAAGAGACCCAGGATAGAGCCTTTAGTCTTCCAGCATCAGCAAGAGGACGAAGAGCGCGAGCCGCGCGAGGCTAGATCACATGGCGGCGGACGCGTCTCCAGTATCCCGGAGTGGTTTTTACCTTCCACACCGCTAGCTTACGAGCGCGTCAATGCCTCTCACAAGCATGGCAAAAGGAAGATCGTTGTTGATGATGATGTTGCGGATGTGACACTGGACGAGGTGCCGGGGGTGTGGCGCCGTGGTCGACGGCGATTAGGGATCGCGTCGCGCCCCACGACTATGCTCGATATTGCTCATCGCTGTGAGTCGCTGTCCCTACAATACCTGCATGTATACAGTCATACTGACACGAATCCTCCGCAGATGTACCGCCGCAAGACCCATATCTGTCGACTCTAGTGACTTCCATAGCACCCTACAACCCACTTGCACTGCCCTCCATCCTCCTCCTTCCCTCACTGCACCCACCTACAGGCCGCCCGCGTGAATTCGCTCCCGCTTTGTCATTGGCATTCAACAACATCGCTAAACACTGGGACGCGTCATCGGCTCGAGCAGCGGGACACAGACGACTTATAGCTGTCGCAGGCGAAGAAGGCGGAGTTCGGATTATCGATGTTGACGAAGGGCTGGGAGCGCATCGCGAGGAGAAAGGCTTCTGGTGGCGCGCTCACGGGAATGCCATTTTCGACTTCAAGTGGTCTTCCGACGATCAGCGAGTCGTGAGTGTCACACTTAACATGCCCATTGCTAATGTTCGTAGCTCAGCGCGTCGGGCGATCAAAGCACGCGTATCCACGCGCTCAGTTCACCCACACCGACACTTACAGCTACGCTCAGAGGCCACACGTCCTCGGTGAAAACCGCCGTATTCTTCGACCCTTCTCGATCGCATTCAGACCCCTCCATCGCGTCTTCAGTCGTCGCTACGGGCGGCAGGGACGGCAATATACTCATATACGACGTCCGATGCCAGGGTCGACCTACTAGAGAGAGCGAGTCGCCCAGTCCATCAAGAAGTCAATCGAGAGACAGATATAGCGCTGGGGTGCCTGGCTTCACGGCAGAACACAGCGCGAGCTGCCTCGATCCAGTCATGATCATCAAGCAGGCTCATGGGGATGGGAAACGCGGCGGGGGCGTGAGTGCTACGACGTTACTATATCCGTTCATGCGAAGAGTACTGATGGTTGCTATACACAGCGCACATCTGTTCGCTCCGTTACTAGTCTGGTCGCGCTGCCAAGCATGCCCGGTGTATTAGCTTCTGGCGGGTCGTTTGACGGGTGAGTCAAAGTCTACTGAACGGTTGGCTGACGAAGCAGGATCGTCAAGCTGTGGGATCTACGGTTCACCGAACCCACCTCGCGGCACCCGGAAGGTCGCGGAACTTGCTCGGCGTACGGCTCATTACCTGATCCCACGTTGAAATGCGCCAACCCATCCCGACGCCCACGCTCCATCAACGCCATGTGCGAGCAGCCCACCACCGGTGATCTATTCGCGCTCTGCGGTGACTCGAGGGTACACACGCTACGTCCTTCCGCGGCGTCGGTCAATCCAGAGATAGATTCGCAAGAAGCTATCTTGCCCAAGACCTACTCTGATCCGAACCTGCTCGTCTCCTCCTTCTACATCCGCCTAGCTATCTCGCCAGATGGAAGATACATGTCCGGCGGATCATGTCGTGGTGGAGTGATGACATGGGATCTGGAAGCTAAAGGGGATGCGAATGGGTCAGTCGGCGCAACACGTTTGCGGATGGGTGCTGGAGGCGTCGCTTGGCCTCCAACTAAAGAACGGGAAGTTTGCGCCGTTGATTGGGGCAAGGATATGGTCAGTGACCATCATCAGCTGTGTCAATACTCTGCTATCAGGCTGATAAAGATGTGTGAATAGCTCGCTGCATCGTCAGACGATCTCGCAACGAGGATATGGAGATCTAATCCCCAGGCTGCACGGTGGTTGAGAGATGATCCCGCGACAGCAGGGGAGGAGTGGCTGGGGGTCCACGACTGAGCGCCGCTATCCCTGCATGTGGGAGTGGGCAGCAGGGTATCTTGATATTGGAGGGGAATTTACGACCTGACACGACACGAACGATTTAACGACTAGTTTTATGACAATAATTCTTGCTTATACCTTATAACTTCGCCCTTCGCCCTTCGCCCTTCGCCCTTTGCATTTCACGAGTCACGAGCTTTGATAGCTTTGACAGGTTGGTGCATGATGGTTCGATGCATTGTACTAAACAGATTCGTGCATATGAACTCGTGATGTATTGAGCGGGATCATAGACAGCATCATAATCTCTGGTTGCCGATGATGTCGATGATGTTGGAAATGGTCCCACGCTTCGGTTGCAGCTGAACAAACAAAGCGATACTCAGTCGACGATGCGATAATACGCGTTGCGAGCGCGAGACGGCATCTCCGGCTTAGTCCCACTCGCCTATTGTATTGCACTGATGGCGCAAGATGGGATCAGAGTGACGATTGTACACAAGCGTACACGACGAAGCGAAGTGGACGGAGAGGCAGAAGCGAAGCGAAGCAGTCGTTTATGCTAGTTGCCACCTAGAACGTGAAACATCGCAATACGTCGCATTTGTATTACCGGATTTGAATTGTGCGACGTCAACGTCGGTTCGGTCCGACGAACGAATGAAAGAATGGTAACACGGAACACGAACCGAAGCGAGGCCCGGCTGATGTCACTGGCGAGTTAGACGAGTGCTTAGAAGGGTGCCGCTTCGTACCACCGCGGAGATTACGATGCATAGAGTGCGAGCTTGAAGATGAGCAAGTACGTACAGGTAGAAGGAGAGACAACGGAAGGAGGCAGAGGAACGACCATAGCCGCCCGGCGCTTACGTCCACGCCACGAGTATTGCATCCACGCAATTACGAAGGCGCTCGATTCGACCACAGAGAATTACGCAAGATGCAACCGAGGCACTACTTACTAGGAAAGAACGTGATCATCTCGGTAAGTGCCAAGTCCCAACCGAACAGAAGAACAGAAGAACGAAAAAGTAACGAATAACGAGCCGATGTTCGGTGTACCGGTATACCGAGTGCGCCGCGGGCGTAAAAAGAAAGTCGTACTCGAGTACTCTATTGTAATCGAGGAATCGAAGTTTAGGCGAGTACACAAGTACGCCGCACGGCGGCATTTGATCTCGACGAGTACATACGTTGGAATAGGCTATACGCTGTACGCCTATCCCGAGGGTAATACTTCGTCGTCCTGTATTAGTCAGACAGACAAAACACTCCGATAGGCTGATTCCCGTACTGTACGTACTCGGATACGACCCGATCCTCGGACTTGTACCGTTGCGCTACGTCACGCTATCAGACCCAAGCGCCAATATCTCCACTGGCCGCAGGCCGCAGGCCGCTGGACACTGGCCAATAGGATTTGAGCCAAGTCGTGCATCTAAATTCACCGCTCAGCTCCGCCGGATGTCGCGTGCGCCTCCTGACCCCTATTTCACTTGGTACTGGGTCATTCGTACCAGCAGTACTGAGCGAACCGCTGTACCCCATGTGGCCGCGGCCATGCATCGCCTCTGACCCTTAGTGCATGTTTGACCCCGCATCAGTCCCTTCCTCCCTCGCTTGCGAACCGTGGGAAATGAGTGGGAGATTGGACACGATAGGCACTCTTTACCGACGCAGGTACAGTAGTGGGATTATTCAGGCAAAACATATGCACCGTGTAAATTCACTGCCGAGGTAAAGGCTATGACTGAGGCTCACCTACGCAATGCAACGCACTGGCAAAGACGCAAAGGGTTAAGCGGGCAAGCGGGCAAAGAGGCAAAGAGGCAAAGCTAAACGAAGCGCCCAATAGGAATGTCGATCTAGATTTCGGACCGGGCCGATCGCTTTTACATTTCTTCTACTTTTACTCGAGCGCTGTGGATGGAGCTGTCCGGCCAAGACGATTTAAGCGAGAGCACGAAACGTGAGCAGGAAGCGTCCTGGTATTGGCGGATTGGCGGACGAGCGTCCATTGACTTGCCTAAACGACGTCGATGTCTACGCATGCTTCGTGGATATCCTAAGGACAGTAGCATAGCTGGACTCCGGAATTGGAGCTTTAGCCAGAAGCATAGGCATAGGCAGAAGCAGAAGCAGAAGCAAAAACAAAGGCAAAAGCCAAGCGGGCCGAGTAGAGTAAATGAAATTGAAATTGAAATTCAATATAAACGTGCATCGTGCGCTGCAGTTCGCTGTGCGTGGTGCGTTCCGGCCCAACTCCGTTTCCCTCGCTTACACGCGCTTATCATCCACTCGCCCGTACATCCACCCGTACACTCGGCGCAGCCTCTCCTTTCTACAATACTCGTATTGTTGCTTACTTACCAACATCCATCGCTCCACCAATGCCCAAACATTGATCTCTCACGTAGAGCAAAGAACCAACAGAGCAGAGCAGAGCGAGCTGCAACAAAAACGACGTTGTACTTTGCGAACAGCCCAACAGCAATAGCCCAATAAGCCACAATATATGGAGTAATCGAGGCACCGCGCTAATTGATCGACCCGCACCAGCAAAACTTGGATCAAAGTTGACATTTGGTCACTTGGACACTAGGACGCTACGACATTTCCTTCTCGCCTCTCATTTGCGCCCCCTGGATACTGCTTGTCTAAGCATATCGCTAGAGTATATCAACCAGTAACGCACTTGAGCATCACAACAGCGCGGCTCACTATCAAAACGACGTCGAGTACTGCCGTAAAAGGACCCCGCTACGCCACTCCACCACTCCACTTCTCGTGAGCCGACAGAACAACACTCCACCAACCTCGAGTATACCCACTACACACCCCACACCCAACGACACGATGACATCCCTCGCTCTCCCACCACAGCGATCACTCGGCTTGCCTATGTCAACCTCCCCGCCTATGCCTACTGCGTCGACATCGACCGCACAACAAACACAACAGAGCCAACCTCAAGCATCGACGAGCGGGGGAGCGCGACGAAGATCACGCTCCCCCACTCCAGAAGAAGAGGACGAGGCTGAGAGTGAGGACGAGAAGAAGAAGGGTGGTGCCAAGCGGAAAAAGACAGGAGGTGGGGACAAGGGCGATTATAAATATACGAGCGAGATCAGTCAGATGGTGAGTACAGTGCGAATGTGGATACTCCATCCAACCCTGTTTGCCAGGCAAGGCAAAGCATGTGCTGACGAGGACGCTCCAGATGTTCGTTTTCGGCGAAGTGCAAGACCCCTTGCCTGAAACAGTCAGATTAGTCGAGGATATCGTTAGAGGACAGATCATCGAGATTGTACGTCCGCTCTACTCAGTTGACTTGGATTCTGAAAACCTCTACTTATTGCTTATATGCTTACGCTCGCCTACTTCAGGTCACACGCGCCCGCCTGCTCACTCACCTCCGCTCATCCCGCTTCCTCTCGGCAGAAGACCTCATATTCCTCATTCGCGATGATAGAGGCAAAGTCAATCGTCTTCGAACGTATTTGTCATGGAAAGACGTGAGGAAACGCGCCAAAGAGGAGGAGGAACGAGGTGGTGATGTGGAGCTGGAAGTGGACGGAGCGGATGGTGAGTTGTGCATACTTCCGCGATAAAACAGTTGCGGACCGCTGACACGCCATTACAGAAAAAGCAGCGAACAAAGGTCGCAAGTCCATGGTCAAACTGCCCTGGGAGCTCCTCACGCCCTTTTCAGACTTCTTGCGAACACTGCCCAGCAAGCAGAATCGCGAGGAAGAGGAGGACGAGGACGAGGATGAGATGCAGGCTCATCAGGACAGCATGCAGCGCTTGCGCGTGAGTACCCCGTGTATCTGCGGACTTCCGATTTCAATGCTGATAGACGGTATCTCTGCTCAGGACGCCGACGAGATCACAAAGAAGATGACGAAAGACGAGTATGTGCACTATTCCGACTGCCGCCAAGCAAGCTTCACATATCGCAAAGCCCGTCGGTTCCGCGATTTTATCAACTTTTCAGCATACCTCGACGTGAGGCCCAATGACGATATCATCGATATACTGGGTTTTCTCTCGTTCGAGATGGTCCGGTCATTATGCGTTACAGCGTTGGACTTGCGGGAACGGGTGGAGCGGTCCAAGCCTGTACCTGTAACGCAGACAAGTACTGCGCCGTCATTACAGCGCCGCGGCACTGCCACGGCTACGACAGGGACAGGAACAGGGACGGGACGAGCGACATCGCCAACGAAGCGCAAATCCACAGCAGAAACGTCACCCACAAAACGAACCAAGCTCGACGAAGATACGATATCCGCCAAATCCATTCACCCGATATCACTCTTTGCTCCTCCCCCCTCAGCCAGGGAGCCGCTATTACCGTCTCATATACTAGACGCCTTTGCTCAGATCCAGAGAGAACAAGCTGCGAGCCGCGTAGGAGGGATGCGGAATTTCCGTGGTGGCCTAGGCAAGGCTAGAGTCGCGCTTGTCTAGCGACTTGTGCGATAGGGGCAATAGAGGACGCATCGTAGAGCAGAGTGCGTCAGTGCATCAGTCTCTCAGTGCATTAGTCCAACTGTGACTATCTTTATATAATACGAGTGATGTCTGTAGCATAGTTTTGGTTGTCGTCGTTGTCATGTCAGTGATTTCTGGTTTTATTGATGATTGGTCCCTGCCATCAGCAGTGTGCCAAATGCATCTAACCGCATATATGTCCACGCTTCTACAGGTGAACTCGGTTCGGCACTGTTGATTAAACAAGGTAACAACAATGTACTCATGTTCACGAGCAAGTACTGGTAGCGATGCATGCGGATGACAGATCTGAGCCTAAATGTGCGCAGTCAAGGTATATATATGGTCGCCGTTGCCGTAAAGATTGAGATTTGAATTGATCGATGTTATATTTTGATTCTATTCTCGTTGCTCGCCGTCCATAGTCGTATTTTAAGCTCTGCTCTGTACTCGGATCTACGTGGTCATTGCGCCTACCACTAACAATGACAGGAGAATGCTATTCCTGCTCACCGCGTGCTGCGTGCTGTGCCCGCATCACACATCACGCACGGAGCAGGAGGAGGGGGCGGTGCCGTGAGTCGCGTATGGCGGGTGTACTCACCGGCCATAGCATATCGTGTATGTACATAACGTTGACCCTAAGATACTCGATCTCTTCCTTGATCCTGATGCAAAAGCAAATCCCGCCTGGCTGGCTGGCCACCGAGTGGACTACTGACTAGAAATAACTCGACATTGCCTTGCATTGCATTGCTCCCAAAAGTATACATCAACAACACGCCCGTACTTCTCCCTCGTCGACCATCTCTTCTCTCTCTTCTCTTCTCTATTCTAACCCATTGCATCTCTCTCTTGATCGTCTCCGCTGTTCTACTTCCCATTGAAGCTCCCCTCGCTCCCTCGCTCCCTCGCTCACGTGCCGATTCTCCACACTTGACAAAGAGATTCTCAGAACTCCTTTTCCCCACTCACGCCCACACTCACGGCCACACTCACCGCGATGCCCTCCGCACTCTCCCTCCTCCCCCTCCTGGCCTCGGTAGCTGTGACCCTATCTCCGATCTCGGCCATGGCGGACTTATCCACCATCACCGCTGCCCCAGCGCCAACGCACGTCAATCACTTGGTACAACGACAGTCTTCCGCGACTACGTACGAGACTACTTCGCCATTACCCCTCACCGAGTACGTCTATACCTCTTACTATCCATCTCTAGACTCTTTTCCCTCCTCTCTCGGTCGGTTTTCGATCGACAAGCTGGAACCAAAGCTGACCCCCGTCATGCTCGTAGCTATTTCTACCCGTACAGCGCGATCCCGTATCAGGTCAACCCCTATGCTACCGGCCGCGGACCCCAGAGCGGCTGTACGTTGATTCCTGATCTTCCCTCCTTCCTTCCTTCCTCCTTGCCTTTCTCCGTGCTCTTCCAGATTACGTAGCCTTGCCCAGTCTCCGAGGCACTGCTGACTAATTAATCCGTTTTTACAGTCAACGAATGCAACTCCACAACCGAAGGTCCTGACTCCATGTGCCAGACCGCCGTGATCAACAACATCAGCGGTGAGTCATACCACATCACTCGTCACTTGGCATCACGTACATGATATACGATAAGGGAGCCAAGCTGATAGCGAATCTGCGATCATCCAGACTTCTGCCTCTGGGGCGCACCGGGCTACAACTCCAATGGCACATCTGCCAATCAGCTGGTCGGCGACGTCGAAGCGGCCGTCGTGGCTTATGTGCGTACACTGCATACCATATCAAGTTCCGTCATTCAGTTAGCTGATGTCCTTATAGTGCAGTCTGTCCGGTCACGGTGCGCGGATTCTACCTGAAGGCGCGATCACGGGTCTGCAGGTGTGTCACCACCCGTCAAGGTTGCTTGCGAATCTCACTCGAAAGTCACGCTGATCTTGCCTCTCCACCCTCTAGTTTATGCGCACCCCAGCCTACATCCAAGTCACCGGCATAATCAACTTGAACTCCATCAACCTCGACTCCAGCGATCCAGGCGGTGAACTCGATCCTCACGGCGCGGACTTGGCTGGTAACCCCCTCGGAGGTCTAGTGTACTCCACGGGCTTCAGCAGCGCGCAGAATTCGTCGGACGCCAATTCCACCTACGTCCAAACTCAGAGCTGGAACAATTTCATCGATGGGAACTTGTTCTGCTTCAAATTATGTGATCCTGGCTATTCGACCGATAAAAACTATTGTCAAAAGTGGGTAGCACTCAGCATTTTGCTGGCCGATCGTCACGCGAGAAGTTCATAGATATAGCAGTGGGCTGACCATCCTGTCCTCAATAGCATCTACGATCTGTTGGGATGCAGATACAATGCTCCGGCGGCTTATGCGAACGACACCTTCCTCTCGTGCGACGGTGATATCCAGACCGAGGTTGGCACCTACACGGCAAATGGCACGAGTGCGTTCTGCATCACCCTTCAGCTATCCAGTCATGATGTCGTTAGCTGACCATCTTCTGCTTTACTCTCCCGCGACAACAGCCTACACCTGGTCCCAGCCTTCTTCGCTTCCCGCAACCTCCACCCTGCCTTGGACACCTGATATCCCTGCCTCGTCAAACTGCGTCACGTACCAATCCAGCGATCTCTTCCCAGCGTCGCTACTGGGTTATTTGGCTTCGACCACCGCAGCCTCCTCTTCCTCTTCGTCCTCTTCTGCTTCTTCATCTTCAAAGACTGGCTCAGGGGCAGTAGCAGCAGCAACGACCACCGGCTCGTCAGCGTCCACCAAGAGCACTGCCAGCTCGACCGGCGCATCTGCCTCCGCCGACGCTAGCGCGTCTGGAACCAAGACCGGCTCGGCGTACGCTTCCTTTGGTGTCTCGGCTGGTCTCGTCTTCGTAGCGTCCATTGCCGCTGGGGCAGCCTTGCTTCTCTAAGTGGAAGTCAAACAGCCAATTTAGGTTTCTTATGATCGTATGACTGTTATGATTACGATAGTGGACAATGACATGTATTCGATTGTTACTTTTGCCCGGTCTGCACATCTACGTCAGTCTCATCGTCCCATGAGCTGAACACTTAGAACGTGTCATGACGCTCTCGGACCGATCCTCTTGCTCAAGAGACACGATGCGAGGCGGGGCCCGTACCCGAAGTAGCTTGAATGTTGAGTCGACATGTGATTGAGGCGCTGAACGTATTCCTATTACATATATGACAATACCCAGTGGACGAAATACAACATATCCCTTCTGTTATAACCATGAAGCTGATACCTACCTAATCCAACAGCAACATCACACAATCACGCTAGAACCCACCCACTCTCTTCTTGCCCGCCTTCTTGCCCTTTTTGTCCGGACGTCCACCAAACCTTCCAGGTTCGACCTGCGTACTAGCCCAAGGCACCTCCATCTCCATCTCCATCCCCGACTCGTTCTCTGGGCCTGCAGCCATATCGGCCGAGAAGGGCGGAGGCGAGGATCTCTGCATGATCGCAGTCCGCCTCTCGCGGGACTTGTCAGGTGCTCTGAGCAGGTTCGGGAGACTGGTCGATGTCATCAGCGACGGGACGGGGGAGGCGTGATGCATTCCCTGTATTCCCTGTGAATGTTGCCATTGGAGGGTAGAGTGGGATAAGCCGAATGGCTGCGAGTGCGAATGGGGTAGAGGCAGGGGATGCCGCGGGGAGGGAAGTGGTTTGATCTGTCGTTGTGATTGAGATTGAGATTGCGATTGCGAGGCTTGGGTCAGTGGCGCTGTCCTCGTAGTAGGTGAGACGGTTATAGATCCGTCCTCCATCCACGGTTTCCAGACGTGTCGACTCGGATCTTCGCCTATAGTCCAATCACTCATCAGTCCCCTTGCACTTAAGCTTTGTATTCTGCCCTCGATATCCTGCGCTACCGAGTGCTGGACGTGCGGATCCGCGGAATCGTCTGCTGGATCACGCTCGTCGTGGTCAAGGGTCGAGCGAGGCCGTAGGAAGCCAAAGGATATCTTGGCAGGTTCGCGGTCTTGCAAAGTCAATTGACCGGCTACTCGCGCGAACATCTCATCAGGCTCTTCAACGTCCGGCGTGACGCCGACTTTCTGACTGCGTTCAGCGGCTGATGATATCTCTTCGGAGTATAGTATAGTGCTCGCGAGGCTTAATTCTAGAGAGAGCTGGACGAGATCTCGTCGATGACGGGTCGTATTGATGTCTGTTCGCTCTGGAAAAGCGTCTTGCAGCTTCACAAGTATTGATGTGGCACCAAGCGGATCTGTCATGTGGCCGAAATTGGTCAATTGAGGAGGATGTAGGATGTGTGATTGGATTTGAGCAATCATTGGTAAATGTCGAGAAAGATCAATGCCTTCCAGTGCTTCAAGAACCGCAGAACTCGTCTGTCCGCCAGTTGATAGTTGTGAAAGTAGATGTGACCGGACTTGCTGCGCTTCTTCAGCTGCCGAGTCTCGAGCGAGATCAGCTCTACGTATGATCGACTTGGTCAGCGCGTGTCTTCGTATACCATTGCATAGCTCACGCAGTCATCAGGTGTTCAAGCGGAGCGTCAAATTCCCGTAGGAACCGCTCAAATTCTAGAGGGCGAAATATACTGCCTCTCTCAGGCTCAAGACTGGCCATTGAATTGATTTCTGTAGATGACGATAGTCCAGTCAGCCTAATCGGTCTTGCTCGTGTTGTATTCCGTTTGCAGCGCCACGTACCCTCCCATGCCCAGCGGAAATTCACTTCTCTGCTTCTAGTCCTTGCCTTCTCGGCCCACCCGTCGCCTGCACCAGTTCGTTCTCGCTTATGATCGACCAAGTGTTTCATCTCATCATTCCAAAACGCCTTCAGCGCAGTTACAGTCCGATTTGCCGGTTGATCGGCGAGGGAATTGGGTGTGAGCGCGGAGCGCGGGGATACCAAGGGGATAAAGTTCACCTCGCCGTCAAGTGCGAGGGTCAGGAGGGATGGATGGTGGCGGGAGGATAGAGGAGATAGAGGGAGCATGACGGTATGCTGCTTGACTGGAAGCGGTAGGATGTACGGTGAGGTGATCGAACGAAGATTTGATAGACCCGTGGTATGAAAGGCCATCGCCAGAGGATGACGCCTTGAATACAAGATCGTGCATTGATCTGTTCAATGCGGACAAGTTCAACATTAGTGAACCCTGTATGACATGAGGACGAGCGTTGACCAACCTTTCAAGCCCAGAGAGGGTAGGCCAACCACCTCTAGATCCCGTTCTATGCCCGCACCGAAATCGTGTTTCCAGCTAATCATTGGCTGGCCAGGCTTGCCTTCATCCACCCACATGACCTCATGCGTGGTAGCTATACAAGTGTGAGGCGAATTGCGAAGTAAAGCAGTCTTGTCCAGCGATGTGAATCTCCTTCCATGACCTCTCACTTGCAGCAAAGTCGTAGTCGGGTGAGCCGGATCGTCAATGTCGATGATTACGGCTTCGTGGTCGGAGAGGACGAGGGCGGTTCCTGGTCTAGTACCAAATGCGATTCGGTAGAACTGATGTTTTCGCTCTGTTACAGCAGGCCGGATCTGGCGCAGGTTCATTACTTTTTCAAGTTTTAGTCGGACATACTCCTTCTCCTCCCACCACAGCCATACGCCGCCGGATTCGTCAACGAGCAAGATCCTGGACCAAGTGTGAGGATCGATAGCGACGTCGACATGCCGACGAGACTCGGTGTCCTCGTATGAGAGCGAAGCGGTACGGATGGAAGTGATGGGCGAGGTATCGTTCCGAGGTATGTAGGAAGGATCTGGAATTACGTTGAGAAGGTGGGTCGTCGAGTGGAGTCGCACGGCAAGTGCGGTTGCTTCGCCTAAGTAGTATAACCAAGTTTCAGGTCCTGCTATATGAAGACGGTAGAATGGTAGCTTACGATCAATACGGGAGCTAGAAACTACCGGCGACGAGCATATCTGTAGGATGGGCGTAGGAAATCGTTCGACCGGCTTTGAGCTGGGTACGAACTGTCTGCGACCATGAGGGACAGACTTGTGTCCATTGACAGGAAGGAACGGGGAGATGTCTGCAACAAGATGGATCAGCTCGCCGTCACTTCCCCCAATGATGAGATTGTCGTATCACCCACTGAGATGATGTCCTACTTCTCCGATGGGGAACGCCAAGAGCGTCCTCGCGAATCTCGCACGGTCATTGGTGATTAAAGCAAGGGTCGGGCCTTGATATACGTCGTATTCATCCTCGACCGCCGATTGAGGAAAGCCTGCTACTGGTGGATCCGACGTATGTTCCTCCGTCAGAATACCAGCAATGACATTCCGCAAGCCGTCACGCTCGTAGTGATTGCACAGCGCTTCGGCGTATTGGGTCTATTCGCGTATTCAGCAGACGCAAGAGAGTGGTAGGCAGGCTGGAATTTGAGCTCACCGACGAGTCTATACGGTCCTTGAGCGGTATGTCGGCCGTCCTTGGCGGTGGAAGAAGACGAGTCGGAGGGAATAGACATTGGACATCCTCGTCAACACTATATCGTGACCCTGATAACGAGTCGCAATGGTCAGCTGTCCTCTATCGATGATGGCACGGCTACTCACCCTCTCTCTCCTCAGAAACCTGGACCCAGCTCCACCGCCCGCGACTCCTATCCAGCGTGATCCCACCAACTCGCCCAAAATCCAAGCTCACTCCCCCGACCCCGACCGCTGAACTGAGCTCGGCCTCGTTCGCCTGATTAACTCTATCAGCGAGAAGATCTCTCGACGGTCCGGCGCGAGGAAGGACATGTCGTTTCTTCGCTGGGCCAGGTCGGCGTCGAGTGAGAATCACCTGCTCGACGGAAGCGGGGTACGCCATGTCGCTTGATCCGGATCGCTATCCGTATCCGTATCCGTTCTCGAGCTCTTCAGGGCTTCGGCTCTGGTCATATGTTCATAGCGATTGGCAGAAAATATGGTGTGGGTGTCATCGCACTAGCTGCTGAGCCGCTGGAGTCTAGACGTTGTGCGTAGTAGGACGAGTAGATGTGATGAGAAGTGGATAAGGAAAAGGTCAAGGTCAAGATGGAAGAGCAAAATGATTTTGTCAGTTCGTCAACAACGACTTTTCTTCCGACGGAAACAGAACAGAATTGTGCTAGATGCTCAATGCTCAACACAATGGAGGCTATGCTATATGCCTATGCATGATGAGCAGTCAAGAGTTCAGAGCAATGCAAGTACAAATTCTCCAGGTCCCACAGATCCTACAAGTCCATTGCCCGCTTCATCAGCTGCCATGTAGCGAATGATATACTATCGCATTCTTAGTCAGCAGAAATCGCACTCAAAATTGACCTTATGGCGACTTACCTGGACATAGGGATGACCTTGACGTAGCCTATACTCAACCCGACGAAGAAACCTCTCCATCCCTTGACGCTGTATATGCCCTGTATGGATTCTCTCCAGCTCACGCCCCCTCCCGCCGACAGGCCGCCGACCTGCATTCGCCTGCGAACCACCTCGAAGGGGTAACTAGCGGTTTGACCTACTGCGCCCGCTATTGCCCCGCAAGCCAAATCTCGAGCTGTAGGTCGATCAAGGAAGTACGGCACGTACTCCGGCGCGTGCCGTTTCAACGTCCCGTACGTCAGGAATGACACACCGGCGTATGGGACCATGCCAACGATCGTTATTGAGAATCCGCGGTAAAAGGGGTAGAATGGTATCGAGCGGACAAACGGCGATACGCCACTCTTCGGCTGTCGCACGGACGCGACGTCTGCTTCGTGGTATATCGTCCGGATGGCTTGACGCAGCGACGTCCGCTCGGAAGCTTTGGTCTGATACGCTAATCGCACCCGAATCAACTCCAAGGGATAGGTACATAAGACAGATGAAACGCCTACAAAAGGAGTCAGCCATTTTGCGAGTAAGTCAATGAACGATACTCACCAGACAATGCGCCGGCGGCGAAGAACCGCATGGGCGTCCGTTGATCTGGGGTTTTGATGAACATCTACGCGTCCGTCAGCAAGTATACTCTAGACGTAGACGCCGACGCGGACTCACCCGCTCCAACCAATCATACAGCATATATTTGATGCCAGCATAAGGAAAGATCCGCACGAGAGTCGCCGAATGTCCTTGAAACAAGCCTCTGACGCCCGACGTCTTGTATATCACAGCAGTAGCGTGTAGCAGTCCCATCGGTGTACCTAAGTCGTCTCGGCTGATCAGTGGTGCACACGAGCAGGACGACGGGTGGACGACTCACCTGCAAACTGGCGAAATTCGGCGTGCGACGTCTGGAAGAGGATCTTGACGCGATCTAGAGGAGCGATCGCAGTTTTGGCCTACGAGATGTATAAGCATGTTACGTCAGTGCAATTGTAAGACAACTCACTACGCAGCCAGCTATACCGCCGGCAACACCACTGCTCAAAACTGAATGACCATCAGCGACACTATCGTCGACCGTCATTTGTCGGATGTGAGCGGAACGCACCGTAATCCCAACTGGTTTTATCTGATTTCGCCCGTTGTCGGCTCTGCTGCCACAGCGACGCCGCAGTCCATCGCTCATCATCTCGCTCTTGTGGCCATCCAGCGCTTTCGAGCGCTGAACTTGCCACCCTGCCAGCCCCCACAGGATGCTCGCGCTCTTTCCCCTTTCCTTTGAATGTCGTTCCGCTGATGCTGGACGTGGATCCTCCACTGGGCCCAGCTACAGGCGCTTCTGTGTTCATGCCTGTCAATGTAACAGTCGATCGTAGGTCTCTAAGCATAAACAAGAGTGTGAGATGGCGTTGATGCTGATACTTTTTTGCATCGGATAGGCGAGGAGAAGAATTGCCGGCGACGCAGGGCATCACTCTGTCAGTCATATAGTCGAAGACGCAGTCACGTGATCTACGTAATGAGCAGTGTCGCGCAGCTAGATCATGACAACTGGCTATGAACACCTGTTGACACTCAAGACTTCTGGACCACATCCACATTACACATCACCGGCCACCACAGCTACTTGCCTTCATCAAGCTGACCCGCAGACTGACAGGCGTTCGAAGTCGACATAGCTCCCGAGGAGGTGCTTATCGCAAGATGAACTGATGAGACATCAATACCGACCATCGCCCAAATGCCACCATCTTACAGCCTCGCAAACGGCGACTACCCCCTCCAAACCCTCTCGCAGCGCGTATCCTTCTCCGGCCCCTCATCGATGTCTCAGCAAGCTCCTCCAGGCTCGAGTGGAGCTGGAAGCGGAGGCGGGAGCAGAAGCAAGACCTTATCTGCTGGATATGGGAAAGGGAAGAAGAAGCGGTTGAGCGATACTGAAGGCGAAGAACAAGAGTCTCTGCTCGCTAGAATAGGGGGTAATGCGGATGGCGAGGACGAGGGGGACGGTCAGAGGCGTGACTTGGATGATCAATATCAGAGTCAAGCTGCGTCCAGTCGTCCGGCGAAATCGAGGGATAAATCGCGTACTATCCCTCTACAGCCCTCTGGTACGTACGTCTTCCTGCTACGTTAGTAGGTACTGATGCGTCCGATTGTAGGTCACAAGTCCCCTCATCCTGCCAACATGGTGCGAAATCAGAAATACACCGTTGTGACCTTTCTGCCGTTGGTCTTCTATGAGCAGTTCAAATTCTTCTTCAACTTTTACTTTCTAGTCGTTGCTCTGAGCCAATTCGTTCCAGCTCTCAAAATAGGTCAGTCCCGTTTCGTCATCGAGCAGAGTAGGCCACAAAGGCTAATATTTGATATGATTCTAGGCTACATCGTGACCTATGTTGCGCCTCTGGCGTTTGTGCTGGCTGTCACAATGGGCAAAGAGGCGTATGACGACTATCAGCGTTATCTCCGAGATCGCGAAGCCAATTCAACTCGCTATCTCGTCTTGTTACCACAACCACCTTCCCCACCTAGTCCCACAGCACCTCTACCGGGCGAAAATGTGCGACCTTCATTACCTCGGCCACAGACTAGATCTACGCCTGCGTCCAGCATCAAAGTCGGGGACATGGTCCTGCTAGAGAAGAATCAAAGAGTTCCGGCAGATATGGTCCTCCTCACGACGAGCGAGGAAGAGGGCACATGCTTCATCCGCACCGACCAGCTGGACGGGGAGACGGATTGGAAGCTGAAAGTCGCGGTCGGGGAGACTCAAAAGATGGGCGAGCAGGGTGTGGGCAGTGCGGAAGGGAGCTTGTACGGTCAGTTGGACGACTGCACAAGTTCACACCAACTCACGCTTCAATATAGCCGACCCGCCAATCAAGGACATCCATACCTTCTATGGTGTTCTGACTCTACGCTCTCTGACACCAGGACCATCACACGACACTTCGATACCTCTATCGGTCGAGAACGTCTTATGGGCCAACACGGTGCTAGCAGCAGGCTCGGCAGTTGGGTTAGTCGTATACACGGGGAAAGAGACTCGCGCAGTGCTCAATACCAGTGAGCCGGAAACGAAGATGGGTACATTAGAGAAGGAAGTCAACAAGATGGCAAAGGTCAGCTTCGTCGACCTGGAAGGTCGTTTCAGCTGATGTCATGGTTCCTGCAGATCCTATGTACTGTTACATTCGCCCTTTCGGTCTTCCTTGTCGCGCTCAATGGGTTCCGAGGGCAATGGTACATCTACGTATTCCGCTTCCTCATCCTCTTCTCGTCCATCATCCCCATAAGGTGAGTACTCTCATGGTTTCTGAAGGCGTCTATGCTGATGATACTTCCAGTCTGAGAGTCAATCTGGACATGGGCAAGACAGTATACGCGCATGAGATCCAAACCGATCCCGAAATACCTGAGACCATTGTGAGGACCAGTACTCTGCCTGAAGAGCTCGGTCGCATCGAGTATCTTTTGAGCGACAAGACCGGCACTTTGACCCGGAATGGTATGTAAAAACTTCGTGCGAGTACGACGTGCTGATGAGCTGGGAAATCCAGAGATGGAGCTGAAGAAGTTGCATATGGGCACGTTGGTCTTTGGTTGGGACTCGATGGACGAGATTGCGCACATGCTTGCGACAATGTCAGATGACAGCACGGGTGGCCGTGAGTGCTGCAAATCTATGTTGCTCCGATGCCTCCTGACCACGTCGTAGATGAGCGAAGGCAGAATTCGATGCCTAGCGCAAATGTCAGAGGTCGCCGAGATATGACCTCTAGAGTCCGCGATGCTGTCTTTGCCCTCGCAACGTGTCATAATGTAAGCTGCCTGATCATCTTTAGGTTTCTTCAGCTGCCACTTCACTCTAGGTCACGCCAGTCAGCAACGACGATGGCTCGGTAACATATCAAGCCTCGTCCCCCGACGAAGTTGCGATTGTTCAATGGACCGAGTCCGTCGGCTTGTCGCTAGTCTCACGAGACCGAACGAGTATGACAGTCCGCTCCAACGCTGGTACTTCGTACACCTTTGACATCCTCGCTATATTCCCCTTCACTTCCGAGTCCAAGCGAATGGGTATCATCGTGCGAGATAGGCAGACAAGTGCAATAACGTTTGTGCAAAAAGGCGCGGATGTGATCATGTCGAGAATCGTGCAGAAGAACGACTGGCTGGACGAGGAATGCGGGAACATGGCGCGAGAAGGTCTTCGAACCCTCGTCCTCGGTCGAAAACGGCTCTCAGCAGAGGCATATGCCGAATTCGACAAGCGATATAGAGCCGCTCAGCTCGTTGCAGGGGAAGAACGAGCCACGGAAATGACGCGAGTGGTTTCGGAGCACCTCGAAGTCGACCTGGAATTGCTGGCGTTGACTGGAGTAGAGGACAAACTTCAGGAAGATGTGAAGAGTACCCTAGAGCTCCTCAGGAACGCGGGACTGAAGATCTGGATGTTGACCGGGGACAAAATTGAGACGGCTACGAATATCGCTGTGTCGAGCAAGCTGGTGGCGAGGGGGCAGTATATACACCAGGTGGCCAAGTGTGAGCGATGTCCTCTCCGACCATATTCCGAAGTCTAGCTGATCGAAGTGCTGGCAGTAAATTCCTCCGACCAAATTCGGGACATGCTTGACTTTCTCTCTGCCAAGCTTGATTGCTGTCTAGTGATCGACGGAGAGTCGCTTCAGGTGCGTGATGCGCTTCTTCAATGCCATACAGAATCAGATCTAATATGCTCCCCGTTGGCGGCTATAGCTCTGCTTGGATCGATTCAGGACCGAGTTCGTCATTCTAGCCACGCAACTTCCCGCAGTCGTAGCTTGTCGTTGCTCGCCGACTCAGAAAGCCGATGTTGCTCGACTGATACGAGAGTATACAAAGAAGACGGTCTGTTGTATTGGAGATGGCGGCAACGACGTCAGCATGATACAAGCTGCAGATGTCGGTGAGCTGACACGCTCCGCGCTTATTGGGAGCTTTCTCAAGCTGACGCATTCCCTTGCTTAGGCGTCGGCATAGTGGGAAAAGAAGGCAAGCAAGCCTCGCTCGCAGCCGACTTTAGCATCAACCAATTCTCGTATCTCACAAAATTGCTTCTCTGGCACGGACGAAACTCGTACAAGCGTTCGGCGAAGCTGAGCCAGTTCGTCATCCATCGTGGACTCATCATCGCTGTCATCCAAGCGGTGTTCAGTAGTATCTTCTTCTTCGCGCGTAAGTCTGTGCTATCGATGGCATGTTCTCTGCATAGTGACTTTCCAACAAGGACATACGCTGACGCTTGATGAACAGCTATCGCACTGTATCAAGGTTGGCTTCAAGTAGGCTATGCCACGCTATACACGATGGCTCCCGTCTTCTCTCTTGTTCTGGACAAAGACGTCAATGAAGATCTGGCATTGTTGTACCCGGAGCTGTACAAGGAGTTGACAAAGGTGCGCGCTTAGCCTTCCCGTCCACTGCACCATGGCACCGTGGCACCGCGGCACCGCGCTGACACTACTTTGCAGGGTCGCTCCTTGAGCTCGAAAACGTTCTTCGGTTGGCTCACCATCAGCGTCTATCAGGGTGAGCACCAGACATTGGGCAGATGCCGTCAACGCTTTACGAGTACTGTTACTGATGATTCCCTGTTTATCCGTCAGGCGGCGTGATCATGCTTCTTTGTTTATTGCTGTTCGAGTCCCAATTTCTACACATTGTCGCTATCTCATTCACTGCATTGGTACTCAATGAATTGATCATGGTCGCCTTAGTCGTCACTAGCTGGCATCGGTACATGGTGCTATCGCAGCTGGGCACAGCGATAGTCTACTTTGGCAGTATGGCCGTACTGCCCGCGTACTTTGGTGAGTCGATTCGTCGCAATCTCAGACAATGTTCTACTGGAGATCAAGGCTGACTCCGCTCTGTCTTCCACGAACTGCGTTTATCATGACAGATCTCTCGTTCGTTCTGACGACGACGTTCTTCGCCAAAGTCGGCATCATCGTCGCCATCTCATCGTTGCCGACTTGGGTGTTCAAGGCTGCCCAACAGCGGTTCAGCCCTGCTGCATATACAAAAGTTGCTTCTCTCTAGTCTAGTCGTAGTCGCGGTCGCGTGCATGTATGCATGCATGAATAGATCGCACTGCGATGTGCCAAGCTGTAATCGATCGAAAGATTTCATCTGCTTATTATGTATATCCGTTCGGTTTGCTTCCGAGTGTGGAATGGATTGGGAATGGTGGGATGACGTTAAAAATGAAAATAAGCTTGTCTAATCCTCGTCCTCGTCCTCGTTCTCGAGATTGTTGAATACTCCCATTCAGACTCGTAATTCCTCCTCTCCCGTCTGATCACCCGTTACACTGCTGGTCGTCTCTTTACCATCCATTTCTCGGCCCGCATCTGACCTAGTCTCTATCGCGCATACGCTTTCGGCTCTACGCCACCGGATATCAACATCAATACGATTGCATGCGTTGCAGGAGATCGAATACTCGCTGAGTAAGAAAGGACGGCGGTGGAAGGATAGCTGGTAGCTTGTGTTCTGGTCACAGAGTGCGACTGGGTTGATCTCAGTGTGTCACCCAGTTGGACTGGGCATCTCATAAGCACGACGAGACGACGATACGCTCGCGTGCCTGCAGGATATAGGGCATACCGATTGAAGACGTCGTCTCGTGACTCGCCATGTCCCGACAACCAAACGGACGGCGATACTCTGATCCTTTCTCGTCGCTTTCGACTGATCATGCCCCACCCCTCGTTCCGCCCATGAGCCCAGATCGGCCCAGGGGCCAAGCCCGGCCGACCAATATCTCCAATATCTCGACTACCTCGACTACATCCACATCCACCACTTCTTCATCACCATCGCTGTTGCCGCAACTGCCGCCACCGCTGCCGCCGCTCGTAGCGTTGACTCGCGAGTCGTTATCCCGCTTGCAGGTCTCCGAGGACCGGACGGCGCGGTGGCATTCATCCCCATCTCCGTCGACTTCGGCGGTCGTGGGCGACCAGGAGCAGGAGCAGGAGCAAGCTCAGGCACCTTCCGATCGTGTATCAATGGCTGTATCGGTCTCTCCGTCGCCCACAAGTCCACAGCCCCGAGTGAACAAGTGGCCATTCTCGAATACGTTCCACCAGCATCAGCACCCACACCACCAGCATCAGCACCACCAGCACCACCAATCCTCCTCATCATCGTACAGCCGCTCTCGACCGTATGTCAGTACGTCAAATATCGCCAGACAACCAAGTGCTACACCCTCTTTAACCAGTATATCGGATGGAGAGGACGCGGATGCAGAACTCAGCGTTAGGATCGATAAGCAGGATGTTCAGAGTTGGCTGGAGAAAGGGAAGGGGAAGCAGGTCGAGAGGGGAATACGGGCCCAGAATGGCTCAGCGGGTAATCACTCAACGAGCAGCCTGATGTCTGGTATCGCCGAGAAGCTCCCTCCGGAGATCTTAATACAGGTAAGCAAAGCCTCTAATCCTTCTTCCCGAAATCATATGCGGTCCATCGAATACGCTGCTGATGACTCGCTCATCCCCAGATCTTTCGCTTACTCCCCGACACGAACGATCTTCTCTCCGCCCTCCTCGTCTCCCGCACATGGTGTCTCTGCGCTTTCTCTCTGATATGGCACAAGCCCCATCTCCCATCGACCAAGCAATTAGGGTCCCTCGTACGAGTCACAAGCCAGCCCGATCCATCATTACCTTACAAAACGGCCATACGGCGCCTTTATCTCACGCAAATCGCCCCCACACTAACGGACGAACTCCTCTCAGGCCTCTCGCATTGCTCAAGAGTAGAAAGGCTCACTCTCACGGGCGCGTCGGAGATCTCGCCCGAAGCGCTCATATCCCTCATCAGGGGCATGCCGGAGTTGATGTCGGTCGACTTGAACAATGTCATGGCTGTCAACGACGATGTCGTCGCTGCGTTGGCCCAGAACTGTGCAAATCTTCAAGCGGTCAACTTGACCAAGTGTAAATTGGTCGGAGATGAGGGCATCAAGCAGATAGCAAAGCACAGCAATCTTCTTAAAAGGGTGAGACCACAATCGACATTTCAGCGGGGGCGATCTCTGCTATGTTTCGCAGCTGACTGTTCCATCTTGCAGATCAAACTGGTCGACTGCCATCGCGTGACCGGCGCATCCCTGGTTCCTCTCGTCCAATCATGTACATTACTCCTTGAACTCGACCTCGCAGACGTCCTCGCGGTGTCGAACAAGACGACGTACTCGATGTTCCTACATCTACCATATCTGCGGGAACTGCGTCTCAACGGCTGTGCCCTTCTCACCGAAGACTGTTTCCCAAATCTCCTCGAGCTGTCGGACATGACAGAGGACGAGCTCATTTGCTCCGCTCGCACCGCCGGAATGGTTCCTACTGGCGCTCAAACGGACAGTGCGCTGTTAACGCTAGTCAGACCCGTCACGGACTACTTCGATTGCCTCCGAATTGTGGACATGACCGGCTGCGAGATGTTGCGGGACAAAGCGATAGAACAGCTCGTTTCCAACGCACCGAAAATCAGGACTCTGACATTATCGAAATGCACTCACCTCACCAATGCTTCCCTGCAGAGCATCAGCAAATTGGGCAAACACCTACATTACCTCCATCTAGGTCATTTAAGAAAGTACGTCATGCAGCATTGCACGAACGTAAAGAAGTTCACAAGTGCTGATGAATTTACTGTGTGCGTAGTCTGACCGACGAAGGCGTCGTTCGCTTGTCGAGATCCTGTACTCGACTGAGATATATCGACTTGGCATGTTGCGAGCTCTTGACGGACGCGAGCGTATTCGAGATTGGTGTGAATATGCCAAAGCTGCGGCGGATCGGCCTGGTCAAGGTGATTTCATTTCCCATCATTCTTGGTGAAGAGTAACCTACTGATACGGCCAACTTTAGGTTACGAACCTTACCGACGAAGCGGTCTACGCGTTGGTAGAGCGTTTCAATACTCTCGAGCGTATACACCTGTCATACTGCGATAAGCTATCTGTGAAAGCCATCACGTTCTTATTGAACCGTCTGATGCACCTCAAACATCTCAGTTTGACCGGTGTCAGCGCCTTCCGCAATACCGAGCTGCAGCGGTTCTGCCGTCCGCCGCCTTCGGTGAGTTACCTCCTCATCTGTCGTCACTCGCCACTCAAGCTGACGCTACGTCATTATGATAAATAGAACTTCAACACGCATCAACGAGCGGCATTCTGTGTGTACTCAGGCGACCGCGTAAACCAACTTCGCCATCACCTCAATCTCCAACTGGCCGCAGCGGGCATCGAGTCGGACTCGACGTCGACTCGACGAGGATCGGGCTCATCCACTTCATCAATCACGATCCCGGGCGCCCCTTCTCCACCGCTACATCACATACCAGGGTTCTTGCCCTCGACGCACTACAACGCGTATAACCATACGTACGATATCGGGCAATACAGTTCGGTGTATAGACGTGGTTCTGCGCCTACGTTACGAGAACCGGCTATGCCTGGTCTGCCCACGACGGTGTTCGCGACGCCCTCTCCGAATTTCCTTAATCCGAATCCGGGTATCCTGCCCTCGTCCCATTCGAGTCAGAGTCAGAGCTCGTCAATCTTTATCCGCGATAATCAAGGGCAATACCATCCCGTTCGCCCTCAACTACAACCAACTTTGAATGCACGGAACGCTCCAATGTCATTCAGCACCCGACCCGCAACGTCAACTTCCACGAATGACATCTCCAACGTATCAAGCAACAGCAATCGATCTACAGCAGAGCGTACTTCGTGGATGTCATCGTTCGCCACCGGCCTCACGGTCGAGGGCACGATCGAGAATGGACTATACAGATCTGCCAATACGACCACGGCCACGAGTGCGAATCGGAGTTCCAGTGCCAGCTCTCGTGATCCGTTGAGGAGAGGGAGCGCTGATGCCCTTAGTGATAGTAATAGAAGTAGGGATCGGCAGAGGGAAAGGGAGAGGGAGAGGGAGAGGGAGAGGGATAGGGATCGGCCAGGTGGACCACGAGCTAGATTACCATAAAACATTGAATGGTTCATAGCCTTGTGTTACCGAATTTAGCGGTGCATGATCATATCCAGTCATTTCACTCGTATCTGCATGTAGCATGATGTCGTCTACGCACGATGTCCGCGTTATGCAAATGTGCGATGTACGTAAAGTGAAAGAACCTTTTGGGTGTTCATTGCTCAGGCGTACGTATGGCAGGTGATAAGAGGTAGGACATCCTGCTCTGAGCACGATCATTATTGTCTCATTGTCGAGGCGATTCAATCCAGATACTAGCTATAGACTTCCTAACATGGGCTACAGGGGCCGCAACTAGACGAGACTGAGCTGACACGATCTGATTGTGCTCGGACTACTGGTCTTATCGCTGCGTGGTCTGTGAGGTGACAACGATCCCAAGCCACGTTGCACAACTTCATACGAATTGGGTATATCCTCGGCCCTACTAGACGTCTTACACTAGAATCTGGAACGGAGCATTGCGAAGGGAGAGAAACGTGCAGACGGCCTCGATTCACTATCGAAGTGAAGCGACGCGGACGGGTATATAATACATATAATGTCGGACCGAGCCCCGCGCGTGTCTTCATGTTGTCGGAATCTCGACTAGTTCTTGACACTACGCAACCCAGCTATCAGCATCCTTCCATCCAAGAGCTATAGCGCGGAACGACTCACGCCTTGACGATTGGCACGACGATGATGATGATCAGGACGGCGATACCGACCCCGATGATGATCCGCATGCGTATATCCTTCCACCACATTTGCTTACGGACGCGATTCGCGCCCCTGCGGAACCCTTGAGCGGACACTGCCAGTGTGTCTACAAACCACGTGAACCGGGTTTCAGCGCTCGCCCCATATCGCTTTACCAGTGAAGCTGATGAGGATAGAGGAGATAGGTGATAAGGATAAAGGTGAAAGAAGAAACAAGATCTTACCCGTCTTGTCTTGCAATGCGTCGAGGCGCTCGCCGCGCTCGGCCACTTTGGTGATGTTCTCATGCATGATGTCGACCGTGCTGTCGATCTGCGCTTGGATGTCGGCGATCTGTCAGAGCCAAGAACGTAGTAATTGCACGACGTCAGCATATCCTCTTCGCGGGCAGTATTGTGAAGCCGAAGGAGAGCGATTTGCATCCCATCACTCTCCACAACGAACACGCAGCACGCTCCCTTAGGGACGCTCACGCACCTTGTTCTTCTGCGCGCCACCACTACTTGCGCCGCCTACCCCGCCACCACCTTGAGGCTGGGTGGGCTTAGAGCCCGAGGGGATGTATGGGTCATAAGGTTCCGACGACCTGGGCGAGGACGTGACGAGTCAGTTTCAATTAAATACCAAACCAACGCGTCCCAACTTACATGATTACGATTGCCTATTGCTTATGTCGACTAGACTAGAACTGTATATGGAGCGAGGATGGATGAGGATGACTATAGGATAGATGTGGTAGTGGTAAAGCGGCGGTGAACGATCAGCAATGACAGTGAAACGACGCGGTGCTGTTACGTGCACAGCCCAGCCGCGAGTAACGTGGTATCATGGTAACGTGGGTGACAAGCGGGAAGCGAGCAGCGGGATCAATCGAGTTGAATAGCTAATGTACACGTCATCACTCTTTTCACCGTGACTGCTGATAACCAGCACAAGAGAGAGAGTGGAGGATGACCACTGGTACGAGTAGTGCAAGTATTGTTGTTGCTCCTCCTCTTCTTCATTCCTCTCACACCCAAGCCATACTCGACCGAATCTCACTTGGCTCCGCGAGATACCCTCAGTCCTAATCAACAGACAGGCCACTCATGATAAACACATGACCACGTAGCAATGCGCTTCCGCACAGGCATATCAAATGTGCCCCTCTTACATAGTCAGCTCACCCATTGCGTTTCGCTGTCCGGGTAGCTAGCTGACTGATCCGTCATTGGCTATCGCAGAAATCACCCGGTCCCTCTCCGCTCTAGCCAAAACGGCCGTGATTCGCCTATCTGAGGACACGGTGCACTTCATCGTGCCCAATAATGAGAACAGCGTGGGGGTACAAGTCTGGTCGTGAGCTGCCTCCGTACCTTGGTTCTCCATGTGTCAGGATAATTAGCTGATGCAGAGTATTAGACAGGTCAAAGTGGTGAGCTAGACTCTCAGGATCCAGCGCAGACTGAGCTGATGTATACGATCCGCAGGGCACGCTGTTCACAGGGTATAAGATCGAGTCGAATGCGGGCAACGAAATATGGCTGGAAGTCCACCTCGATTCTCTACTCAAGGTGTTACGGAGCGCGGACAACTCAGGTCAGTGCGGACGACATCAGCTGTGATCTGAGGTGTTGTGGTAGACCTATAGCCAAGCTGACTTGATTACGTCGTTTAGTCGGCGGTATTGGCGACTCGAGTCGAAATTCTACATTGACCGACTCTGAGGTACTCCTCAAGCTAAATAAGAAGGGTAGCCAGCCTATATGGTCATTCGAAATAAAAGGATACACAGTAAGTCTTAGAAATTACTAACATGTCGTGCAGTACACTAAAGCTGACTACTCGCCTATGCAGATTGCCCACGCAAAGGCAATGTCTATAACGCACGAGATAAACGTCAAGATCCTGTCGCCTAAAAGACAGGCAGATCTCCAAGAACCGCTGTGTCCTACCCCTGATGTCAGCTGAGCATCGTCGTATGTGGGCACGGAGAAGTAGCTGACGTCAGCCAAATCCAGATCCACGTCGTCCTACCAAACCTATTAGAATTACGAAATCTAGTCTCTCGCTTGAGCCACGTAGCGGACGATGTGTCAGTTCAAGCCAATGGGGTGAGCTCGCCGATGACATGCATTTGCAGCTAGCTCATCGATTCTGATCTACGCGTCATTTTCAGGAGGGAACCATGAAGCTCACTGTGCACTCGTCACGTGTTAATCTCACGACGGAATGGAAGAACCTCGCGATACCCACATCAACCAGTGAGCTCTATCGTTCCGCCGTGCTGCTACTGTGATGGAATTCAGCTCACATCGTGCCTATAGCCGATAACGACGAGGATCGTTTGCCCCCTCCAAGAGATCAGTTTTTCCACGCTACTGTATCAATCAAGGGTCTGCTCAAGTTCCTTACGAGCCATGTGGTCGGGGGAACGGCCATTGCCTGTGAGTGAGGGCTCTGCGAGTGGAGTTGTCATTCGTGCTCATTTTATCACTTGAAAGGTATTTGTCAAGACCACTGTCTGATTGCATACGTATATATTGGTGGGTACATCGACTATTAGGCACAAGGAAGCACTGGCTGATATATATCGCTTTGCAGGCGAACTGAGCGAGGCTGGCGGTGTATTGACGTTCTTCATCCCAACCAAGATGTCTGAGTAATTGGCTTAATGTGAAGCATTAGCAGAGCTGTGGGGTCTGGGGATCTGAATGGCAGGAGACGACCTTGACGGGTAACGCAAGACGAATGAGCAGTGGCATGTTGTACAATCGACGTTATATACCTAGCATAGCAGTATGACCACAAAGAGGAACGAACGAATGAAGAGCATGATCAGGGTATCTATATGCGTATGTGTGATGTGTAGCGCGCAGAGCATGGTAGCCGATTGTGAGTCGGTGAGTGGAGCAAGCAAGGTGATCTACTACTCGATGGGTCATCTCCCCGATCCCCGTTTGTCCTGATCAGGTAATCGATCTGGGACCTGCTCAACCTGATCTATAGGTACGACTTCGCCGCCTAGACTACGTCCGCGCGCGTTCTCCTTGGCACCTTCGGTGAGGTGGTTGCCCCTGAACCGGCGACGCATGTCAAGCTGCAGTCGTGCGGCGTTAGCGACAGCTGAAGCACGAACGATGACCAATGAGGCGGCAAGGGCATGAGAGCGAGTATGAACAGAGGAGAAGCGAAACGTACCATGCCCTTCTTACAGTCTGCAAAGCGGGCAATGAGATGCTGACACTGCAGCGGCAGCTCTTGGGGAGTATGTAGGCATTCCGTAGGTGTTTTACCGGACTTGAGTACACTACGGATGGGAACACGGGTTAGTGTGATTCTACGAAAGTGATAATGTGGTCCTACGAGAGGGAAAGAGGGAAGAGAGAAGAGAGAAAACGTACCAGTCCGTCCGGAGGAGACACGCAACGAGATCTTCTCGCGCTTCCTGACATGCGGGCTGGGGCATAGGGGATGGATGAGATCCGCTCGTACGTTGGGATTATATATGCGAGCGTTCGTTAGATCTTGGGATAGAGAAGACTCGAGTGACCTGCTCGGAGCGTGAGGGCGGCAACGGCGATTCGTAAGTCGTAAGAGCGTGAGTCGATGTCGATTTTGATCTATGGTATGTCTAGGGGACAAGCGGACAAGTGCACAAGTGGAGTGGTACGTAGACAATCGAGTAGTTGTAGCTTGGGATGCTGTGGCGAGATGAAGATGCATCTTCGAGAGTGTCGACTTTTTGTAGCGGCTCATCCCGACTCTGCGCTCCTGATATTGACAACAACGGCGATCGCCGCCATGACATCTTGCCAAGCAAAGTCTTCCAGTCGTTGCTTAATATATCGATTATTTCGCTCGTTCATCCACCTCTTTCTGAAAAAGCATCATCTTCCGTAACCTGGCAGCTGCAACGGATCTCTCGCAGCCCCCTCTCATCCCCCTTAATTACGCCCGGCGACAACAGCGTTCTTGTTCTAGACGATGGGGCTGCTCAACCCGCACAAGCCGTCGGACTACCCCTCGTTCCTCCTCTACCTCCTGGACCAGGTACGTCATGTCTACCACTATATCAACACATCATCGCAAAACACATCTCCCCTATCTTTCCCTATCTCGCTTTCTGCGTAGCTCGTGAATCACTGCTGATTCCTCACGGCGTGGCTCAGACGCACATCACCGTCACGCTCTCCACGGCCGTGAGCATCCTGTTCACCCGTGATGCGCACGCGGTATGGTTCGCTCTCGGTGCTCTCAACTCGTCGCTGTCAGGTATGTACCTCTCAGTCAACATGATAGGCTGGTGGCTGATCGATTTGCTCGCTTCTCTCGCTTACGAACTCACCCAATATCTCTCACTCACGACCTTCCGTCCTCTCGCCATGCGCCAATAGCCAAAGTCCTCAAAACGATGATCCGCTCCCCCCGACCCGCTCCTCCTCCGTCCACCTCCTCCCTCGCGTCGCCCGTCAGACCTAAAAAGACCTACGGCATGCCCTCGACCCACTCCACCGCTCTGACATTCTACTTTGCCTATCTCTCACCCCTCGTCCCTCCCATCTCGCGCTACCTCTTAGCCCACCTACCATCCTCTCTCTCCAGATCAACAAGCCTGAGGCTAGCGCTGAGCCCAGCTATACTGGAGCTGGGATTAACGGGGTATTGGCTCTCTGGGTTGTGGAGTAGGAAGGAGCTGGGGTATCATACGTGGGAGCAGATTGTGGCTGGGGCGGCGTACGGCGTCTTCCTCGCTGCTCTCTGGAGAGGCGCGTGGGAGAGGTATCCTAGTATCGGTAGTTGGATTCAAGGCACTATAGACCATGTCTGGATCGCCGTCACGTCACGGTTTAGCTGAAAGGCAACATAGACACTTAGACAGGTAGAATGACAATTCAATGAAAACTATATCTCGTTAAATTCATGTCATGATCTGCTATACACTGAACGGCTTCTTTACTTGATTACTCTTCTCTCTTCAGTTTCCAACTACGCTAATCGATACCTACGTTGATACAATGCTAATCTACAACTCCTCTTGTTGACGCGGCTGACCCTGGCCATAAGCCCCGGAACCCCCATAACCACCTCGACCACGATAGCCACCGCCGCTACCGCCTCCGTTGCTGAAACCTCTGCCACCGCGAGGTCCACCACCGTATCCTCCACCGAAACTACCACGCTGTTGGCCGCCGAAACCACCTCCGGCCCCACCTCCGCCACCACGGCCCCCTCGTCCACCTCTGAAGCCACCGCCATTGTTCTGGTTGAAGGCCGGGCCACCTGCCTCCCCGAACGTGTCGTAATTTCTATGCCTCTCGTCTGCTCTGCTCACGCGAGAAGTACTGGTACTGAGGCCATCGAAGAAACTCGACTTGACATACGTGTTGGAGCTTTTGCCGCCCGGACCTTGCTCGGATGAAAGCGAGGTCGACTGAGCGAAAGCACTAGGATGAGGTGGGTTTTCCGGCTCCCCAACCTCGTTCGTCGCAGCTTCATTTCCATTACTGGCGTCTCCACTGGGTCCTCCTGTTTTGTACGCTTCGCGCTCCTTCTCGAACCTCTCAGTGCCTTTGGAAAAGTCGAATTCCGCATCGGGTACGGGAGGCGGGCGGGGAGCGTTGTTCCGCCGGGGTTTGTCGTCAGTGGACAGATCGTTGAGGGAACGCTGAACCCTGTCCAACGCTGTGGCAGCGGAGATAGCAGCATTTCCTGGCCTGGGCGGAAGGTCGAAAGACTGCTTTCGCTGTGATTGGGAGGACGATGCTGAAGGCTCAGCATCCCGTTGCTGATATGAGGATGGAGGTGCTGGACCTTGCGCAGCTGAAGGGGCGTTTGAGGACTATTTCCGTGACGGGTGTCAGCTCTGCGTGATAGCTTGGGAGAAACGAAGGTGGAATTGGAGGTGCAGAGTCAGAAGGAAGGCAACGGAGGTGTCCACATGGGTTTTGCGCTCTCGGACACTGGCCAATAAAGGCACTTTACATCCGAAAAATACTTCATCATACAGGGGGGGAGGGGCGTTGTGGAGGTGAATGAAGAACAATGGATTTGTTAGAACTCACGACTGAGGCAAGAATGGGGTCGGATGGTGCTTCGGCGCCTGGAGCGATGTAGTTCTCCACTAAAGCTAATGACTCGATGGATTCGGTGCTAGCGAAGACAGTATGAGCTGTGTTTGATCGATCAACATATGGGCAGCTCACTGAAATCTGACCCATCCAAGCGTCTTTTCTGACCCAGGCAGCTTGCGTGCCGTCGGCCGGTCTTCTGTGCCGTGATTGTAGACTGGATGATGTGTCAGCTATCTTCACTCCGCAAGTAAAGAGCTAGCTCACCCTGAGAGAGACAGATGGTCTGATCATCCTGGTTGATATGGTCGAATATGCCCGTGTACCTGACACCGAGCTTTGAGACGACCTGGAAGGGTTTTCTGCGGCGTGGGTGCAGGTCAGCATATCGTTTCGAGGATATATCGAGGAGTGTAAGCGAAGTGAAAGGCTGACTTGGACTCACCCCTTGAACTGACTATAGTCGACAGCCATGATGGATGATAGAGGGTAAGGCGTGAGAAGTATAAAGAAGGAGAGAAAGGATCAGATGGGTTGGTAAGGAGCGTAGGTCTCGCCTAAGAAGGATGGCGGCGGAGAGTGGAAGATTGACAATAAGATGAAAATAAGATGAAGAAGAGGGAGGGAGAGGAGGACGAGGAAGAAGTGCGAGACAGTCGAGAATTGACTGTTGAGAGATGATTCGAGTAACTCGTAAAGCGTAGTTTGGTCTGGGATAAAATGGTAAAATGGCATCGATATAATACTGCAGCAGGCGCGACTGGCTTTGGCTTTGACTGTTGCTTGGTGAGTGTAGCAGGATGCATCGCTGTTATAGTCCACTCGTGCAGCACCGTGAAGCCATGAAAAGCTTGCTAGTCTGATGTTGATGCATAGCAGCTAGGTAGCAAAGAGCGTCTCCCGCCAGTAGTCCGGTGTCAATGAGAAGTACGAGTATTGCTTTGCTGAAGGCGGAGTTGACTGCACGATCACGCTGATCCCACGCGACGCCACGCGCCTTACATTACAAGGTTTTCCGTCAAAACAGCATCGAGAATTCAGTAAAAGTCATGTTCATTTACACCATAAGCCAACTTAATCCAACCTACACTGGGGATCGGACATCGGTCAACGATACAGCAGCAAAAGACATTCTTCCATGAGCACATGACCGAGGCTTTGCGGTGCTGAGCAAAGCATCTACAGCGAACCACTATCAACCTGCTGGGCCTGCCGGCTGCCGAGCCGACCATGCCCGGCTCGAGCTCGTTGTTGCCCCTCGTGCTGGTGGGTGGGGTATGGTGGTACCTCTCCTGCCAAGGTAGAGCGACGCAAAGCATATGGTGAGTAGTCTCGCTACCAATATTATACCGTACATCAGTGTACGGCAAAGGCTTGAGCGGGCTAATGCGAATATGGCGACAGGCTCCTGCTCAATATCCTAGATACGTTCCGCGCTTTGCGGAGCGTACGGCCCAACGGCCGTCGGATCGGGCTGGCCACGCGCAAAAGAGCCATGAGGGACGCCCTGGCCTGTTGGGTCATCTACGTGAGTTGCGACCGTACCTACTGTCTCGACTCCCTTCTCCCTGCTATTGAGCGTTTGACCAAGCGGAGTAGATACTGATTTACTGTTGAGCAGATCCTAGTCTCCTCGGCGGGTCCAATGGCTGGCGCGGTCCTCAATTGGATCCCATTCTATTCTCTGATCAGTAACCTGATCTGCGTCTTCTTCCTCTTCACCCGCCTAGCCGTATGTCCTCTCTTACTTCTCCCACTTCTCCTACTCCTCTTAATGTTGAGTAAAAGCTATGACGGACAAAGCACTGATCCTGCCCTGCCTCAGTCCTCAATGACGATCTACCATTCCCTCCTCACTCCTTTCATCAAGCGCTACGAAACGCCCATCGACCTCACGTTCCTCCTCTTCCAGTCCCTCGCTGTACTCGTGATTCACTACGCTGTCCAGCTGCCATTAGGCTTACTATGGGCTGGCATCGCGCCTTTGAGAGGTGCACTAGCCTCGCTCGGCCACCTTCCCTCTCTGTTTGCGTCTCATACAAGCACTCAGCCTCCATTATCGCAGCTGAGCCAGAGGACTTCTATCAACCTGCTCGATCTGCGCGAGACCTTTTCGCCCGGTCCCCGTATTCCAGGCTCAATGCACTACACCCCCAAACGCACTCCTGCGCGTCGGAAAGCTGGTTCCCTAGTGCAAAAACAAATTGCACCATCAGCGCAAATCATCGTCGTCTCCCCGCCTTCATCGCCTGATTCCCCTGTCGATGAAGCACGTAACGCCGAAGCTGGGCCTAGTACCCCGCGACGATCTCCTGAAAGCGTCTCTGATGTCGTCGGACTAGGACTGCAGCTGCGGCCGCCGGCTGTGCAGGCTATACGGCGATCACCGAGAAAGCTTGTTGCGAGGAGAGACGAGGTGCCGGATGATATAGATTATGATCTGGAGCGAACGGTCCTGCCGATATCACTGGCGAAAGAGGCTCAGACGGATAGAGCAGCTGTGGCAGCGCGTTTCCGATCAGGCGCGGCGCCACTGCGTCAACAGAGCGTCATCGATCTTACCGGAGATGATAAGCCGGAGAAGAAGCGCAAAGTCGCCGTGCGGCCTGGTCCAGGCGAAGACCAGACCAGAGTCGTCAAGTCTCGGGCTCCTGCCACCGCGACGCACTCGCGAAGGGTAGGAACGGACGCCGATCTGGCGAGAACGGCCAAAGGCAGCAAAGACCCATCTGCCTCATCAGCCGAACCATCGACAAAAAGGCCCATGACTCAGCGCCCACGAGCTATACCTCGATCGACTACTCAAACCAGCATGAAACCTTTTATCCAAGCCGACGTGAATGGCACTCCGAATACGACCGCGCCGACCACTACGACACAGACAAAGCCTCTTGCGAGATCTTCCACGCAACCCCGCTTACGTACTAAGGCGACAGCATCAAATGCGAGCACCACTACCGCAACATCTTCCGGTGCTTCTCGACGTGTACCGCGAACTAGAGCCATTACCACGCGGGACGAAGATAAGATGGGCACTGCTGAGGCAAAGGTCGGAGAGAAGAGGAGGATCATTGGTGTTCCCCCGGAACGAAAGAGGGCGAAGGTGGCTGCGGTGGGCGACGGAGGTTAAGTAGGTGATTATCTAGGTGTGTTTGAGTATATCATGTATGTATATCTTTCCGCTATGTGTGCCGCTGCGACCTCACATATAGCCGCGTATGAAGACCATGTTGCATACCGGTGCACGCAATTTTAGCGATCCCATCTTCCTATCCTAGACGATCCCACATATCCTCGTCTTCAGCCGCTAGGTTTTCCCTTCCTGCATGATCCTCAACGCCCGTGCCTCGCCTGTATTCCGACCCATCCGCAGCATCATCAGGCAACGCCTGATACCTTGCACCACCGCCAGCCAAAGTCCTCCTCCCGCCGCTCCCGCCGCCGCCGCTACTAGACCCCTGCAGCTGTCTCTCGGCAACAGCTTCCTCGTCGTCCAGATCGAGGTCTAGGTCCAGGGCGAACGACGCTGAGCGCGCTTGTGAGAGATCGATCGGTCTGGGTGGGTTCAGCAGGGAGTGGCCTGATCTTCGCAGGATGTTGCCCAGGCGCAGGAATTGGACGAAGTTTCGGATCACGAGGAGAATCGTGTCGAGCACTTCCTCGCCTGTCGAGTACACAAATTGGGTCAGCGAGATATCCTTACACCTTGTTCCGTTTTAAAGCACGATGGAGAACGAGGTATAAGCGCAGATGAGTGCTTGGGACGCAGAGAACAGCTAGATGTGTATGTCGACAAGTAAACTCAAACTCACGCCGCGTCCCCTCGCCGCACGGATTGCGGAAGACCAAGATCAGTGTTATGGTGCAGAACAGCACCAGCGCCAAATCAATGATATTCAGCGGCGTCATGGGGTACTTCTGCGACGTCGTTGTCAATGTCAGATCAGGACCAGTCTTTTCTCTCTTAAACCCCCGCTTGGAGAGGGCAAAGATCGCCCCGACGCACCTTGCCGTACGCGACCCATCTTGTCGATACTTCAATCACCATCAGGACGTTTATGACCACTTCGAGGATGTGCCATGCGGCGGGCGGGCATCGGTGGCCGTCTGGTGGAGTGAGTGGGTAGGGTGCGAGCGTCGTATCGTCGTGGTGTCGGAAGATATTGAGGTGCCAAGCGAGTACGGAGATTGGGGAGTAATAAGGTGGATAACGAAGGCAGGACGGACAAGAGAGTATTGGCAAACAGTCAGCTCTGTCTGATAATGATTGCCGGCAGAGGTCAAGCTAGCGTACGATCTATGGTAGCTGACAAGGATGAGCCGACCAGACTCACGAGTAGCTATCAGACTAATGACCAGAGTCGCCAAACTCAGACTCATCATAGCGAAATAGAACAGAATATAGTATCTCGAGAAGATGATCCTATTCGCGACTCCGCGCAACTGCTCCGACGCAGGAAGATGGTACGGCGATCTCGACGGTCCTCCCCCAGAGCCAGAGGCAGAGCCAAGGAAGTGCTGGGAGGATGAGGACGACCCGCCTCGATCAGCCTGACCAGCCTGCTGGTCCTCGTCATCTTCATCGTGAAACTCGAAGTCTTCAGCTGTGAGCGACTCTTCGTCTGGTCGTGCTCGTGCCATTGCGCCGCGTGCCGCGTGCCTCGTTTCTATTGAGGTGTAGGTGTAGATCTGGGGCAAGATGTGTCGAGATGATTAGGGCGAATGCCTGGATACGAGTATGGGGTATATGCGATGCAGCGTCCGAGGTAGACAGCCCTTCGCTAGGAATGCGGTTTGTTTTGTCAACAAGGCTGCGAGCGGTAACTGCTCAGGCGGTCATCCCCGTTATCAATTACCTGGTTACCTGAAGTGCAGCTGCGACTGCTCTCTCTCTCTCTCTCTGTCTTTGTCTCTCTTTCCATGCAATTTGCAACAAGGCCAGTTGGTGGAGGATCAACATGCATGGTCCACTCGCATGCAAGCATGCTGACAACGGAACTTGACCCCACACTGTCTCATTGCCTTAACACCACCTAATGCCATGCCATCACATAATTGTACGATGGTGGAGGCTTTACCAGACCTTGACAAGTTTGATCAAGTCATACACCAATCGACTCCTGCAGAGGACGACATGATCCTTGATGATTTGGTTCCCATACACGTGTCCTCCCCTATCGACCGCTGCATGATGGGCCATCACAGTTCTCACAAGCGTACTCCTACAGAGCGCACTGTTCGCGTGCCGAGTAGGAGAGATGCGGTCCGAGCGGGAACTATACCGTTGATTGCTCCTTTCGGGTCCCCTGGATCCCTCCTTCTCCCTTCGCCATCGCCATCGCATCCCATCGCGTCATGGTCCGAGCACTGATCAAAGAGTGATGAACGATGAGTGATGGGATCGCGTCTACTGATCCTGCTGCGTATTGAGGGTGGATACACACTAACTGAGCTTATACTCGTAGCCTGGCTTTCTAGCATCACCGCCCTCCCCCCGATCACCTCGTTGGCTCGTCATTTCGCACAGACCCATCCCCCGCTTCACTCCATCCCATCTCGCCTAATCGTAATGCGATCCCTGCATTGCTTCTCTACTGACTGCATATATCAATCACTAATTCAAATTCACTGAGCTACTCATGATCACCCCAATCCTCCATCCTTTCGTCGCTGCCACCGCTGCGCTCCCCACTCGTACTTCCTCCTCAGCCTCAGACTCGAATCAAGATCTGTCCCCAACATCGCTTGCTATAGCGACACACCCCACTCGACCAGGTCTGGGGAACCGACACGCTTCCCCTTCGCTAGCTGCGCCCGTTCTCCTCCAGCTGCCCACGCTCGAGGCGCTTTCCCCATTCGCACCGTCTTCTTCAACAAATCCGATCTCTACCTCTCCGTCAAAGATCAGACGCACGTCTTTTTCCCTCCCCCTCCGTTCTGGCCAGATGCCATTCCTGAAATCTAGGTCCAAGCGCCCGAATTCGCATAGTCCGCGCGAACACTCTTTCCTCCCTTTCGATATCTCGCCAACGGTCAATATCACTCTAGGCCTCCAGTCCTCTCGAGCTCGACCAGAAACATCGCGGGCTTGGCTCACACACCACTCCTCTACGCCCCCATCTCACCTCGAATCTGATCTCGGTACATCCCTTTCCCTCTCCCTCTCGCCGTTCTCCGCGTCAACGCCGCCATCTACCCAGTCTAGAGCCTCACAATCGAACTTGCATGCTCTACCGTCTATACAAGGCGTAATGGATGGCCTGTCCGTGCATCCGCTAGCGCAGTCCACCATATCACCTAGTCAACGTGCTGATCGACAAGCCAAGAGAGCGACCATGAGATTGCCTTTGATGGCCCCTCGGTCGTCAACTCAGCCTCTTGGCTCTCCGCACGACAGACTCGATCAAAACGAGCCCGCCAGACAAGCTCCGAATCAAGGGCATTCTACTCCTTTGTTACAAGGAGTGAACGAAACTTCTGCGCCCGCGATGGGCCACCATCAAGCCGGACATAGAATCCTCAACCTCACACCGGCGTACCGGTTGTTGCGGCCCGTTTCTGCCTCTCAGCGGCCGCCGGTAGGAGAAGATGCTCAATATGTCTCACAAAGAGCATGGAACGACGGGCAATGTGATACTCGTGATCCCTGTGAAGAAGACCTGAAGGCAATGGAAGTGCTCGAGCGTCTCAGTGGTCACTTCCTCAATCAGGAGGTTGGGTATGCTGCGAGTCTTGTCACGGAAGGCGATAGCGTAGGTCCGCCCCCGATCGATGTCGTGCATACGTCCAGCAGCCGTATTTCGCTGAACAGCATCAGCATACGATCATGGCGAGAGGCAAGGAAGCGAGGCAACGCATCTCCCCTTCTGCCGAGCGGTGGGCCAGCATCCGGTCATACGCGCGAGTCCGCTTCACCTCGTCATCAGCTTGCCGAAAGAGAATCAGCCCAGCGTCGCGCCCCACCTCCGCCACCCCTGTCGATCGCACGCGGGACAGCGGCACATCAATCTCTACATAACAGCCCAGACAGCCTCGTCACTCACGGCCACTCGCCACTGTCTCGCACGAACGCGCCTGGCAGTACCGCCGATGGGCTTCCGCGACATGATAGATACGCAACTGGGTCGCCACACTCATCACTCGTGATCAACCAAAGTACCTTGAGGGGTCTTGATCTGCCTTTTCTGTCATCGAATGATCACGTCGATAAGCGCAACGACAGAAAGCACAGTTCGAGAGCGCCTAAGCTCGTTCCGCGCGACGACAGACAAGAACGACGACGGTTCTCAGCGAAAGAAGCCGCATCCTCGAGTCACGCTGAACGAGGTTCTTCGTCAAGTATGATCCGGGGTATGTCCGCTTTGTCGTTCCTTGCTATCCATGAGCCTGAGCTACCAGTGGCCGCGACCGATCGAAAAAGACCATGTCCAAAATCGGGGCAAGTGCGGACCATCGATCTTACTAGTGGCATTTCCCGTCTTTCGAAGCGCGCTCCTCTAGGCCGTCTGGCCTCTTTCGGCTCTGTCGTGATGCCCCCAGCTTCTGACGCAAGCTCGCATCAACGCCCTCACTTTGAGACAGGAACAGAAAGGAATCGTCGAGCTCCTTCTCCTACACCAGTCTACATCATGCCCCCCTCCGAGCGATCGAAGATCGGCATGAACGACCGTCGCTCAGGAGACCGGCACGATGACGGTTCGCAGTCCAGCCTGTCGGATGTAGCGAGCAGCGGAGAGAGCGAGGGGGAGTACGCCCATCTCAGATCCAGCACCAAGGATGAGATCGAGAGGAGGAAGAGTAGGGCTCGATGGGGTACTTCTCCTGCCGACACCGTCCGACCAGCAGGCATGGGGATACGCAGCAATTTCAATGGCGATTATCAGTATACCGACATCGTCCGAGCGATCACCGGCAACTCGTCCTTCCCTAGTCCGCTCACGCCTCCTCCACGATCAAGACGACAACCACCAACATCTCTCTCTATCACAGTCCACGAAGAGGCCGAACGTGTTGGGCCACCAAACCCGCCACGAACGCCCGGACCTCTTCCTCCGCCACGACCAAGGCGGTCTCACAAAGCTGGCTCAGCAGCGGTCACACCGACGACGGCGAGGATCAGCACGACAAACCCATCCACTCCCCTTCGCCAGACTGAGAGCCGCCATGATCGTATCATTTCGGAAGAAAGTCTTTCAAAGAAACTCTTAGACTTTTCGTCCCCTTCACCAAGTCCTGCAACGCCAATCCCTACGATTTTCCCCCGTTCGCCGACATATCTCATATCGCAAATTAAAAGAGAAGAGTACGATCAAGCTGCCGATTTATATTCGTCCAGTGAATTTGGAATCGAAGATGACCGTGGCGATGACGATGGCAACGTCGATGGCGATCCGCTCAACTCGCTTTACACGGCCAGTGTCGACTCGCACGGAGACAGGAGGCGGGTGACGAAAGATTGGTTGGCGAGTAAACCCCTTCGAACGTCGACTTCGACTTCGACTTCTTCCGTCCCTACCACTTCTGTCGACTCTTGCGAGGAAGTGTGCATCAGTCCTGTGCGTGCGGTAGACTTGTCTGATCACCCCTTCTTCGTTGGAGCGCAGAGATCAGCTGTAGCTGGGATATGACACAAAGCCAGCTTGTAAGCTCTATGAGGGTTTCTTTTGGGCTTTGGGCCTCTTGATATGCATACGCTGTCGTTTGAGCAGAAGCGTGCTACGTAGACCTGCTACATCAGGGCGCTCCGTACTTGACCCGAACTACAAGCAGACGTATTCGACGCTGTGCAAGTCGTTGGATCCTGACATTGTCCAAACATGCATGGTTGAACATAGTGCAAATGCTCGTGTAATAGATGCCCGATTACAAAAAGGAATCAATCGTTATAGAGCAGATGCGAACGATGGTCGTTATTAATCGTGATGAAATGTCATGAAAAAGATGCTAGATGCTGATACTATCGTGATTAGGGATGACAACAGGGACATTGAGAAAAGCCGGAATGACAACAGGTAACAATTGACGGAAGAGAGTCGACTCGGAAGACGTGAAACCGACTACGATCCCGGCCACTTGAGCCGCAGTCCGTCAAGCCCTGGTGTTCATCGAGGTCTTCTTCAGCACAAGAAACAGATGGAAAAGCAGTCGAACGACTTACAGCGGAGATAGAGCAGGTCGGCAATCGGACTTCGTTCTCTGACCAAATCATCGTTCTTCTGATCGCCATACTCGTCCTCACTCCCTGTTGATAGAGAAGATAGAGAGGAGTCCAAGCCTGACGCGACGGTGGGTTTCGCTTTAGGGATGATGTTGGCCATTGACATGTTGCGTATGTGCGAGTGGACAATATCGTTTCTGCGCACATGATCGTGCGTTCCCATCAGCTTTCTGGATTAAATCTTGAGGTCGGACAGAAATGGGGCAGCTGGCGGCTCACTGTCTGATTCCACCCAGGATGTCCATCACGAGCCGATAAGCTACTTCCGGATCTTGTGCGCCCAGGTCCGCGAATCCTTTGCGGATAAGCTGGAGACCCTCAAGCGTCGTCGCCTCGTGGTCCGCTCCAGCGGCCTATTGTCATGGTAGCCATTGAGTAAAGAGCCATATCATTCAAATTGAGACGGCTGACCTGATCGAGTACACCCAATACGACCTCCTCAACCAAAGCTTGACCGGCTCGTCCGCGAGCCGACAAAGCCGAACGAGGCTTCATGGGGCTTTCCAGCTGAGCGGGCGCTCGCCGTACTGATCCAGTACCGATGAAGTCGTTTGACAGGCGTTGCGATGTGAGTGTGTCCACTTTCTTCATTGGTCTGACCGTGGAGAATCTTCGCACGACACGGTGTTAGCGATGGCTTCGCGCGATGCGCAGCGTGGCTACTCACCCATCTCCCAGATCGCCCTGCTTGACGACCGTCCCGCGCCCTTGATTCTGGCGTTCTCTCCATGTAGATTTTCCAGATGTACCGCTCCCCGTCGAAGACTTGAGGTCGAGTATTTCAGAGTGTGGCGTCTGAGGAGAAGATCCCGTAGGTGGCGTAAGATTTGGCGAGGATCGCTCAAGCATTGGCAGAGACAAGTTTGAGCCCTGTCGATGACATGATGTGTCAGCAAACACACTCAACAAACAGCTACGTGAAACCTGTACGTACGTTGAGCGTCGATGCACGCAGCAGGTCTTCCCTCTCTCTCACCGTACCCCAGGGTGTCTCTTCACCGCCCTGCTCGGGCAAGTCCCACTCGTCATCATCGTCTTCCATCTCTACCAGATTGAGCTGCACCGGCATGCCGCTGATGGTGCCTCTGATCGTTTCATCAAAGTTCCACTCGCTTTTCATCGTGCCGACACCGTTCATCGTCAGTCCGCCTAAACCGGCTGCAAGTTTGTTGAGGGTCTTGCTCGGTGTCGAAGCCTTAGCGGCGCTCTTCGCCCGGTAAAGCTGATATCGCTCCACCAGCGACACCAAGTCTGATGTTCGTCTTGCCGAACGGATGAAACGATGTTGCAGCAGATCTCGAGCGGTGGCGCGCTACACAACGGTAGCAGACGTAGTCAGTGTGAGTCCCGAGAGTCTGTACGAGCCTCGATGTATAACTCACGTCTTTGGGATCCTTCTGCAAACACGCTTCGATAAAGTCCATGAAATCTTTACTCCACCCTTCACCCTCCTCTAATCTCGGCGCCTTTGCCTTTGGTATCAAGAACAGTACCCGCATCGGGTGATACTCGCTAAGCGGTGGTTCCCCTTTCGCCATCTCAATAGCTGTTATGCCCAATGACCATACGTCCGCTCGTACATCGTACCCAGCCTGCCTGATGACCTCTGGAGCCATCCAGAAGGGTGTGCCTACAAAAGTATGCCTCTGGGATTTGTGCGAAGATAATTGAGCAGCCACGCCGAAGTCGGCTATATCACGAGCAACGTCAGCGACAGACAGCTGCTTGAGGAAGCTCTAGGACGGATACTGACCAAGCTTGACAGCGCCGTTTGCAGACAAGAGCACATTGGCCGCTTTGATATCTCGGTGGATCTTGCCTTCTGAGTGGAGATATTCCAGGCCAATCAGCAGTTCTCGGCAGACGATGGCGATTTGGCTTTCCGTGAAAACGCCTGGTTTGAGCTGTCGAGGTACCAGCTTGTTAGTGGAAGCCTCGAGGCGTGGCAGCAAAACAATGATGATGCAACTGGTACTGACCAAGTCGAGACAACTCCCTCCAGCCAGATACTCCATCACAATCCATAGTCTGGCACCCCGCACGAATGATCCGTAGTATTTGGTGACGTGGTCTGACCAACAGCTCGAGAGGTGTGCTATCTCCGCTTGGATCTCCGAGATATCATCATCGGACGATTCGAGATCTGCCAGAGGCGATATCAACAATGGTCATCGCCCGTCAAGATACGAGCTACACTGGAATGAACGTACCAATCATCTTGATCGCTACAATCTGCTTGGTCTCATTGTGGGATCTACGACTATTGTGAGCTAGTGCTGCATCAATCGTTTTCGTGCCAGCTCACGCTTTCCAAACAGTGCCGAAACTGCCTGTCCCCAGCTTCTCCAGCAGAGTATACGCCGTGGCTGGATCCGACAGCTCTGACGGGCGAGGCGGTGATGATGGCATCATGCTGGCCTGTCTCTAAGGGAGTCTCGTTCGCGGCGCCGGTGTGACAAGACGGTATCGATTAGGCCTTTTGCGACCACGCTTGATCTGCAGCTGGGGGAAGGTGTTAGCGGCGAGATAGAACGGTCGGGATGATGATGTGAAAGCGTAAGCGCGAAAACATATGACGATCAGAGTCTCGTCCGTCCCCTGATTGTTACACCGCTCGGACCCGATTTCCATCAAAGGGGTATTGAGCCCGTCATACCCAGAATACACTCACTCTTGTTTCACCGATATCCCTTTGTCCGTTTGAGCGTTTCTGCGCCTTTTTGACACCCGCAGTGATCGCTGATACTGATGATGAAGAGCGGAATGACGTCTATGGCTTGATGTTAGTGATCTCTACGCAGCCTGTATGTTCGTACAGTACGCAGAACATCAAAGTAGATAGAAAATCCCCCGTAACGGATGCGCTTCAGAAGCCTGGACAAGACAGGTGCACAGCCGAGAAATGAGGAGTAGAATGAGGAAGACATGCGAGCCATCCTGATGCAGCGCGAGACAACGCAGTTCTCATTGTAGGACAGGGGGAGGTTTGTAGACGTAGAAACGAGGTGGTGCTCACCTTCAGCTCAATTACTGAGCAGCCTACCGCTCTTTTGTGAAGTGAAGCCACGCCGCCCGACTGATGTCAACTGGTAGGTACGTCGTCAGTTGAAGCACTAGACAAGTCTCTCCAGCTCGTCTCGCTGGAAGTGGAGGGCGACCAGGGATTTGTTTACGCCTTTTCTGCTCACTCACCAGTGGATTTTATTTTGGATGCCAGCGCTGCAGCGATGCACAACTGCCCTGGGAAACGAAGAATGGTGGGAAGAGGAAAAGAGCGATGTAGTTGATAGATGAAGCAAATTGCTCTATTGCTGTACGAGACGGTCGTCTGAGACGTTAACATCAACATGAACCCAGCTCGCCTCCCTCTCATTACTTTTGTAGAACGCGTATTTTGATTTGTTTTTGCCACCTCTTGCTCTTACGTAATTGGTCCATCGTGCCTACAATCCTGTGAGCCTGATACCGACAGCCAAGCTCATAAATTATTACAAGGCACGCACTCTTCTTATTCCTACTCCTCATTCCTCAATCTCACATCTTCGCACGTCATTGCTTTCTTTCATTTTCTATTTCTATTTTCTATTTGCTTTGCGTTGCTCATGTTCCGATTCGTCCCTCGTGTACTCACGCCATTCACGCCTCTACGACACATAAATCAGCGGCATTTCACTCAGACAACACGTAACACGATGCGCGCATATATCTTTGACGACAAGCCGTGAGTCTCTAAGCGTCACCACGACATTAGCCCCCACAACTCGAACGCATCAATGTGTCTTTTTCTGGTCGAGTTGCGGGATAAGCTGATATCGGGCATCACTGCCAATTCTACCTCAGCGGAGACCAACGGCTGCCCCATGATTCCGGAGAGAACGTTGACCGACCTACATTAGAGAAGCTAGGCGTCATCTACAAGCGCATTGACGTCGACGGAAATGGTCAATGGGAGAAAGATATTGGTGAGTTCAGCTTACGCAATCCGCATCGCCGGATGGCCGGTAGTCTAGATTGAGGTCACGCCAGCGCTGGCGGCGTGCTCTCGCATCACCCCTTGCTCGATATCATTACGAGGATGCTTGCTGACCTAGCCGGTCGTATGTGCCATCGTAGATGTCTTCGCCAAAGAGCGGGATTACAAGAACGTGCGTGACCTTCCAGGCTCTTGAACACCTCTTCGCCTGGGATACATGACGGCTGATTGGTTCCGCTATCTACTCACCACTTCAGCGTGACCAGATCACAGTCACGCCCGCTGGCTTAGGCGAAGCGTACGAGACCAAGATCAAGTCGTTCTTCGACGAGTGAGCTGGCGTCTAAGGTGTTCTCGAATCCTCTGCAGCTGACCACGGACCGCACCGCAGACACCTCCACGAAGATGAGGAGATCAGATACATCCTTGGTGGTTCTGGGTATTTTGACGTGCGAAGTGAGTATCACATTAGGTAGCCTACTTGAGTATCAGTCACTGATAGTCCTGATCTCTATTCTTCGTTTCAACCCTTCTTCTTCAACAGGCCCTGGCGCATCACAGGAGGAGCGGTGGATCCGCATATCACTAGAAAAGGGCGACTTGATCGTTCTGCCTCCAGGGTGAGTTGACTGTCCGCATTATCGTTTCCAGCTGTCTCAGACCTGATGTCGTTATCACAGAATCTACCATCGCTTTACCGTCGACTCAAACGACACCATCACGGCGATGCGCTTGTTCAAGGAGGAGCCTAAATGGACGCCTTATTCTCGGTCAGATGGTACCACCGATGAGCGAGTCGCCAGAGCAGAGTACCTGGAAGCCATCAAATCGGCTTGAATATGACTCTTGGGAGATATAAACAACATAAAAAGCTGGAGAGACAGCTGATCGAAGGCGTACGTCTGTCACGAAGCCAGGCGAAATCGGAAACAGTGTCTTTGTCCGTAGTGTAGCTGTACCTTGCCTATAATGTATGAGTATCATTGCTTGTGGATCGTCGAGCAGAAAGTACACTGAGCATATATGTTGACACTGGCTGCTTGGGCGGTAACGGAAGCAAAGTTGCCTGAAAAGCTAAGGGCTCAACGGACAGCGCCGACTTGTCCGCGTTTAGCGTTTACCTTTGGTGCGACTGTTGGTCTCACTCTCTCTGTCTTGAGTCTTTCCTATTCAGATATAGGTATCACCCACTGCATCCATCTACCTCCATCTGTTCCATCCCCCACACTTCGAGCGAACGCACTCCTTATTACATCTGCTCGCCGAATCTGTCTCTGGCGCTGAGTCGCTCAACAGCAGACTCGGAGAAGGGAATAGGGATATTCACCTCCACCTCTCCTACATTCAGCTCTCACTACTACTAGCCACACACACCAACATGTCGTCCCAAGCCTTTGCGCCGATGGACATCACCTCCTCCTCATCGACGTCCGAGCAAGCGCACCCTTCTCGCCGCGTAGCGTACTACTACGATCAGGATGTCGGGAATTACACGTATTACCTTGGCCACCCCATGAAACCGCATCGTATACGAATGGCCCACAACCTCATCGTCAACTACGGGCTGTGCGACGAGGTCGAGGATGATGCCGGTGGTGCTGGTGGTGGTGGTGAGGGCGAAGGTGGTCGAAAGGTCAATGATGAGATGATGGCTGCTGCCAATGGGCAGCCGGGGGGAGACCTGGAGAAATGGGCTAGAGCAGCTATCTCCGGCGCACGAAGCAAGTCTATGCAGGTATTCGTGAGTGTCTCTTATACTATACAAGTGCACATCAAACCTCGTCCATAACATGGCTGACCGCACGTACGACCTGCACCCCGCAGAGACCACGCAGGGCCACGCGCGCAGATATGACTCGCTTTCATACCGACGAGTATATAGAGTTCCTGGAGAACGTGACTCCAGAAACGGCAGAGGCGATGACAGGAGGTGGTGTTCGATGTGCGTATCCCCCTTCCATCCATCGTCTCCACTACACGTATGATGTTGATGGCTGACTCGCATTACAGGCCTGATAGGAGAAGACTGTCCCGCCTTCGAAGGGCTTTTCGAATTCTGCTCCATCTCCGCAGGAGGATCTATAGGTGAGTCATCTATCGCCTTGATATTGCACAAACATATCTGATACGTACGATTTGCGTAGGTGCGGCGGAACGGCTGAATAGCGGCGCGGCGGATATCGCGATCAATTGGGCTGGCGGACTGCATCACGCCAAAAAGACCGAAGCGAGCGGTTTCTGCTATGTCAACGATATGTAAGTCATCGCGTGCACGACAGATTGAATTACACAACTGACCATCTCGCTCGCAGTGTACTGGGCATACTGGAACTCTTGAGGTGAGCGATGATCTCGCTGGCCACCTCCCTTCCGCTGACAAAGATGTTTGCTTCTTTTCGCAGAATACATCCCCGAGTCCTGTATATCGATGTGGACGTGCATCACGGTGATGGTGTCGAAGAAGCATTCTACACCACGGACAGAGTCATGACGTGTAGTTTCCACCGATTCGGAGAGTTCTTCCCTGGTACAGGCGATCTTCGAGTGAGCTGGATCTCATCATTCAAAAGCCGGGTTGCAGCTGACAGAGTCGTATAGGACGTTGGAATGAAACGCGGAAAAGGCTATGCTGTCAACGTACCATTACGAGATGGTATCACCGATGATTCCTTCCACACCATTTTCAAGCCGGTCATTCAACACATAATGGAGTACTTCCGACCTGGGGCTGTGGTCTTGCAGATGGGGGCGGATTCATTGTGCGGTGACAAATTGGGAGGTTTCAACCTAACCTTGGAAGGTAGGTCAAGCTTCGAAAAGGTGGTACAAACGAGCTGACACGTTGGGTAGGTCATGCGGAATGTGCCCGATTTGTACGAAGTTTCAATGTACCAGTAATGATGCTCGGCGGTGGTGGATACACTACGTGAGTCGTTACAGCTGGCAATCTGTCCGACGTACACTGATTCGCATTATAGGAAAAATGTCGCTCGGGCGTGGACCAAGGAGACAGCCATAATGTGCGGCCGAGAGCTACCTGAAGACTTGCCTTACAACCAATAGTAAGCCAAGCATGTCTCGCAGCCCGGGCAGCAACTGACTTTACACAGTATGGAGTACTATGGTCCACGGTACAAGCTGGAAGTCCTGCCTAACAACACGGACAACCATAATCCACCAGAATACTTGGAGAAGATCAAGTGAGTAACGCCGTACACGATACACTGGTAGCTTGCTCATGATTCTCCTCCCCTCGCGTGCAGGCGGACGGTCTTGGAGAATCTGCGGAATCTTCCCCATGCCCCTAGTGCTCAGATGCGGCAAGTGCCCTCTAAATCCTTGTCCCGTGCGCTGGGCCTCACGAGGGACGGCGAGGGCAGCGACCCAGAGGACGAAGTGGACACGAGAATACGGAGTGAGTGCGATCCCTCGTTATGTGCATCGTACTTGGTCGTTGACCTGTACGTGCGCAGAAATCATGCAGCGGCGCCAGCTCAACGGTGGATACGACCCGACATCTGATGACGAAGATGGATTACCTGTCAACGCTGGCGAATCTGACGATGATGCGGGAGCGTACGCTCGCCCGGGTCGTTCACAACGGCAAGGCGGGACCTCGCGACAGGCGTTCTTGTCAAGAGTGGCCAATGGCAAGCGACCTGCGCACCGAGGTGCCGGTGGAGAATCTGAATCAGAAGATGATCCCTGTGGCGTGCTGAAGAGGAAGAAGCGGACGTTCTTCTCCAGCAACAAGGCTCACGCTGCGAACGGCATCAATGGAGTAATAGGGAAGAAGAGCGGTCTTGCCTCGTTGGCAGCGGCTAATGGACTACATGCGAAGAAGGGATTGGGCTTCGGGGTGGTAGAACAATGGACAGGTGATCTGAGCGGGGTCGCTTCGCGCGCTGCTAGTCCCATGAGCACGGCGTGAGTGTGGTCCGTCTCAATGTTCTCCCAGTCTCCGTCTTTTGTCCATCTAGTGTCTCATTGTGATTCGGTAAACGTAGCATGTCTCCTTCAGTACTCGTAATGTAATGAATCAACGAATAGCTTCACAGTGGCAGTGTGCCTAGCTCAGGGGTTTTCACTGACACGTTTGTAAACGATTCCCAATGAATTCCTGACATTGGTCTAGGCCTCGTCACCGCTGTGCCTGCTAAGTTTGAGCGAGGTGGACGTACTGCTCCTTCACCGACAAGATGTGTGGGTACTGACGCACGAGCATTGAAGGCTTTCAAGCATATAGCAGATGGAACGACCTGACAGTCCATCAGCAGCGAGGAGAAAGAAGCACGTTCGGACCTCGGGACAAGTCCGAGAGGTCCGAAAAACCAATGATAGATTGCTAGGTTATGCGGGATAAACGAGGATTCTGGAAATCAGGGTCATTCTCTATTTGATTTTTACGTATTGACGTCAGAGTAGACACCCAGACGGAGCAAAGGGGGCCGTTTCCGCTGAATTGTTTGCAGAGTACGAGCAGTGAGTTGCTGGAAAGTATAATGACGCTGCGCGGTAACAGGTTGCATTGCATTGTACTGCAGTAAAAAAGTTCCTTTCTTTTCAATACTACATTATACCTCACGAGCAATCAGCTATCATGCACCCACCCACAGACGTAGTGTCCCCGCCGCCCGCGAACGCCAACGCACCAGGATCACCATACACCAACACCTACTCGACCACTGCGCCCGCGCCGTCCCCATCAGCGTTCACCACCTCCCAAATGCCCGAAACACCTGCTGTCCCGCAGACTCAGCCGCAGAAGGCTGAGAGCGGTGGGCCGAGGAACGAGAGGCGCAAGGAGCAGCGGTTGATCGTCGTCAGTAATCGTCTGCCGGTCACTATCGATAAAGATGCAAATGGAGAGTACCACTTCAAGGTCAGTTTAGTCTCTCTTCGCGCACTACCCAGCCTTTTTGGACATCTACATCATATTCAGCACATGCACTGACTCTGCTTTCGCTTCCGCTCGCAGATGTCCTCGGGCGGTCTCGTCTCCGCTCTCTCGGGCTGCAAGAAGACCATGAGCTTTACCTGGATTGGATGGCCGGGCAAGGACGTGAGTATAGCTTGGACCAAAGAATTGATTTTGCGCAACGCTAATTCCTATCACGCACGTGCAGATCCCCGTGGCGGACCGAGAGCTCGTCAACAGGCGTCTGCTCGACGAGTACAACTGTTACCCCGTCTACCTCTCTGACGAGCTTGCTGACCGACACTACAACGGCAAGTCCCTTTGTTACTACTACTTGTTCACCTCCCATGCTCATACCATATGCTTGATTAGGCTTCTCCAACTCCATCCTGTGGCCGCTGTTCCACTACCACCCTGGAGAGATGAACTTTGACGCGGCCAACTGGCTCGCATACCGCGAAGCCAACATGCGCTTCGCCGACACCGTTGCGTCGTTCTGTCAAGCTGGCGATATGGTCTGGGTGCAGGACTACCATCTCATGCTCTTGCCCATGCTCTTGCGATCCATCATCTCGGGCGAGTCCGCTCAGGGTGAAATGGTCAGAAAGGAACTTGGTCGAGTCAAAGAAGGCGTCGACGATACCGTCGTCAAGGAAGTCTTGGGTATGAGCCCCGGTGTCGCGGACGGTATTGACGAAGGCGTGGAGATGCTTGATGATGTCGAAGAAGAAGGTCAGCTTGAGATCAAGACCCCCTCCTCGGGCCATGAGGCTCCTAGGAGACCTCATTTCAACCGCGGCATGAGCACTTTCCAGAAGCAAGAACTAGCTGCCAAGGAGAAGGGCAAGGAAGGTATCAGGATTGGCTTCTTCCTCCACACTCCCTTCCCTTCCAGCGAGATCTACCGGTACGTACACCTTCGCTTCGTCGTCTCGAGCAATACTGATAAGTTCCCAGAATTCTGCCTGTCCGCCGTGAGATCCTTCTCGGTGTTCTCCAGTGTGACCTCATCGGGTGAGTGTGCTCACCGAAACAAAAGCCGTACCCAGCTGACAAAAGTCACCAGCTTCCACACATACGACTACGCGCGACACTTCCTCTCTTCTTGCACGCGCATTCTCGGCCTGCAAACTCAACCAAACGGTATCGACTTTGAAGGCCGTTATGCTCAAGTCGGCACATATCCTATCGGCATTGAGCCAATGCAATTCGTCGACGGTCTGAAACGCGAAAAAGTCCAGACAAGATTGAAGCAGCTCGAAAACCGCTTTGAGGGGTGCAAGATCATCATTGGCGTCGACAGATTGGACTACATTAAGGGTATTCCGCAGAAGCTGCAAGCGTACGAGACCTTCCTTACCCAACACCCAGAATGGATTGGCAAGGTCAGCTGGCAAATCTACCTCTTGTGGGCAATGAGCTGACATTGCATGTTCGTTCTCATAGGTTGTCCTCGTCCAGCTTGCCATTCCATCCCGACAAGACGTCGAGGAGTACCAAAACCTCCGAGCGTGTGTCAACGAGCTCGTCGGTCGTATCAACGGTCGTTTCGGAACAGTCGAATTCATGCCTATCCACTTCTTGCACAAATCGGTACCATTCGAGGAGCTCACGGCGATGTACGCTCTTGCCGATGCTGCGCTCATCACTTCCACTCGTGACGGTATGAATTTGGTAAGTGTCTCAGTCCACGCTGCACAACAGAATACGGGAATAAGCAGTCTCACCAACATTGGCTTTGTACGTAGGTCGCATATGAGTACATCTCATCACAAGGCGACAAGCATGGCTCCATGATCCTGTCCGAGTTCGCCGGTGCCGCGCAAAGCTTGAACGGTAGTCTCCTCATCAACCCTTGTGAGTACAGTTCGAATCAAAGTGTAATCCGAATCCTACTGATACGATCGCTCACAGGGGACGTCCAATCAACTGCCGATGCGATCCTTGTTGCGCTTGAGATGAAGCCCGAGCAGAGGAAATCCAACTGGCAAAAGCTGTTCAATGTGAGTCACTCAGTGCTTCTTGCGAGACCAAATCCCATTGAGCTGATATCTCGTCTCGACAGTACGTCAGCAAATACACTGCCGAGGCTTGGGGTGTTTCCTTTGTGAATGAATGTGAGTTGGTCCCACTATTCATACACTACGAGTGATTCGCTGACGACGTGACTAGTGACTCGCTTGTCGGGTACTGGCCCATCTGGACCCACTGCTCCCCGCAGGAAGCAATCGGTTGGCAGTCTGAGCAGGACGAGCAGCAAAGCCAGTATCAGGCGGAGGCTCAGTCAGGGGCAGTCTGTTCCTCCTGCTGCGTCTACGAACTAATCGTCGGGTGGTGGAACAGGGAATTGGGATAATGATTATGATTATGAAATGTGTTTCCGCTGTGAGTGCTGTTGGCGATGTAGGTAGCCGTAGCAGTATCGGTCTTGATTGAATGAGGGATTGAATGAGGAGTGAGGAGTGAAGAGCGAAGAAGATAGTGATGGGGAGCAGTGGAGATTCGTCAGTAGCAATAAACCAAACCGAGAATAGATCCACGTTCAGAGGGTGGTTCATAGTCGATAGTCGATGGTCGATCCATTATCAAATCGAATGCATAGATGTCATCGTATCATGCAAAGAATGTTAGAACTGATCCGCCACGAGCTAAATGCATTGTTAGTGGTGTTGGTGGTATTAGCGGTGTTGGCGGTGTTGGCCCCGTGGAGCATGGATCGGTGGTTACGGAACGGGACCAACGGGTGAATGGATCTTCTCAGGGATGGCGATGCGAGGGTGGGAGATCAGGGAAGTGAGAGGGGATTGCGGGTTGGTGATTGGCGGGTTTGGCGGATGGCGGATGTAAGTCATGGAGGGCGAGTTGTGATTCTGTGATCGTGGAGCGCTGTGCGAGACTGTGTACTGGTACGTCTAGAGAGTGGATGTAAGCACCCACAACGCGCAACGAGTGTTGTATGACATCTGTAAACAGAATCAAGTCATGTAGTCTACCACACGATGAAAACGTACCCACCCAGTCTCAATATCCACTACCCTGCCCTGGTGCGCAGTAGGGGACCCCCTATCTCCCACAGTGCTCCTGTTATCCTGTGCTCCTATTATTCCGTCACTCGTATGCCATGTTCTCACGATCCATGTCATGTTTTCAGGGCCAGACCAGTAAGCCAGTAGGTGTGCTTTGTGCTTTGTGCTTTGTGTACTCGTTAAAGCCCCAACGAAACGGCTGGTTGGCGCTCCATCTTCTTGCTCTTACTCGCATTGCTCGCACGACAGAGTAGAGTAGATCGCCATAGAGTCTAGAGTCTAGAGCGTGGAATATATCACCAGTACAGTATAGTATAGTATAGGATCCGTCAGTGGTCCACGAGTAATCGGGAGACGTTGGATCCCGACTCCAACAGACCAACAGGCGACTAGCAGTAATCAGCAGCATCCATAACCGCCAATCATTAATCGCTGGTCAACAGCACCATCACCGTCACTCCGCACTCCGTATACTGTGACAACAGATCTCAACGCATTAGCATACAACCTACCGGCGATAGCGGATAGCGGACAAATCTGTAAGTCACTGTCTCATGTTTTATCTCCCTCGTCGTCATCCTATTCCCATTCAATAATCACAATCACAATCCCAAGTGGAGCTCTGCGCCGCTTTGTCCTGGGCGTGATTCCGTTTACCTCACCAGTCCACTGTCCACTCATCCACTCAATCCTCTTTCATCAACAACACTGCTACGCTCGGCTGCTGCTGTCCAAATATAGGGGACGAAGCTTACCCATCGATCAGCTAGCCTCATTCGATCAGTCGGCAATCCCAGCTCTTCCGACTGGCCCATCCCGCATAATTCGTTCAACCCTCTTATATCCATCCTCGCTACTTCGCTACTCCATTCACCATGTCACTCCCAGACGCCTTCGTCACCCTCCTCACGACCCCCTCGTACCTCCCCGGTGCCCTGGTGCTGCTGCATTCCCTGCTGGAGCTGCACCCCGCGCCAAGAGATTTCCAGATTGTCGCGCTGGTCACGCCTGAGACTGTTGATGCCAAGACGATCGGAGAGCTGAGACAGGCAGGGTACGACTTGGTCATTGGGGTTGAGCCTATTGGTAGTGGTCGAGCGGGCCAGGCCAACCTTAACCTGATGGGTGAGCAGTCCCCTATCCTCTTCTGTGAACATCTGACTGATTGGTGTCTGGCGATGCAGGTCGACCCGATCTGAACTTTGCTCTGACCAAACTCCACCTCTTCCGCCTGCACGCCCTCTTCTCAACCCTAATCTACCTCGATGCGGACGTCCTGCCCCTCAGACCCCTCTCGCACTTGTTCGCCACGACGAGCCCGCACGTCCTCTCCGCGTGCCCAGATACCGGCTGGCCAGACTGCTTCAACTCTGGTGTCATGGTCATCCGACCTCGCGATTCGGACTGGCACGGTCTCCGAGCTTTACTGAGAGACGGGGAAGGCGACGATGGCATTTACAGGGAGAGCTCGGATGGGAATGGCAGTTTCGACGGTGCCGATCAGGGACTGTTGAACGAGTGGTTCAGTGAGGAAGGCGGAGGCGGCGATTGGCACAGACTCCCTTTCACGTAAGTCGCTGCTTCCCATCAATCCCCTGACTTGCCAGGCCTTTCGACTGACATCTCGCTTGGACTCCCCATAGCTACAACGTCACCCCTTCCGCTGCGTATACTTGGGCTCCAGCATACCGCCGCTACGGCAGCAAGATCAGCAACGTCCATTTCATCGGACCCAATAAGCCTTGGTCAAATCTCCAAGGCCGACCGGCTGGTGTCTCCAATGTCAAAGGCAAGGCGGCATCGTATGACTGTGAGTGGTTCTACGGTAACGATGCTCCTCCAACGGCTGACCTTGCATGTACAGACCCGGCCCTCCTCGATCGCTGGTATCAGGTTTATGACAAATATGTTCGTCCTACTGCTGCTCACCAACCCGATGTCGCACGTCGCTTTGCTGTGCCCGAGACCGTCGCAGTGTGGAACCAATCTGGTGCAGCTGCTGGAGTACCTCATCAACCTGCAGATCGCATGAGCCTTTCCGAACTTCGAGCCGCAGCGTCACAAGGTTTCAACTCGTTTAAATCCGGTCAATACACGAGCTTACCGCTGGAAGGTCGAGTCGACCTTTTGATGCCCAAGCTGAAGTCGAGGGCCGCTGTCGGCAGTGCGCTTTCTCCTCCCAAAAGCCCCTCGGCTATAGGTTCTCCCGGCATCAACGCGCCACCGCCCCAGACATTCCAGCAGCAGACGGAACGTCCCGCAACATGGGATGCATCAAGATACTCGCCTCCAGTTCACGGCCAGCCTGAAATGGCCATTCCTATGAACACGCACTACCAGCCAGCATGGGAACAACCTTCCTCCCACCACGGCGCGTACTATTCCTCGCAACAGGCACAATCGGAACCGCAGTACCCTACTTTGCCGGATAACGTGAGGAGAGATGATTGGTACAAGCAGTACCACGGCAGAGTGCCAGATCGCTCACATATTCACGCGGTGTTCCCGTGGGAGGAGTCGGGTCATCGACGACCTACTGCGGGACGAGTCTTCCCTCGCGGTGATACTCCGCCGCCAATCATGCTACAAGCAGCAACGCCTGATGCCGTCACTCCCCTTGCATCTTCGCCGCAGCATCAGCGTTCAATGGCCGAGGCAATGGCGTCTTACACCAATGCGTGGGACAGTGTGCCGCAAATTGGGAAGTATGTCAAGCGCTTCTCCAACCTTGGTTCGGCTAAGGACATGCGTCAAATGCAGAACAACAACCTCAAATCTGTTCCTGGAACCCCCAGCACTGGAGCGTTTGATTTCGGCCTCAGCAAGTCTGGTGGTCCGATGACAGATACTAGCGCAGATGGGGATGACGAAGGCGACGATACGGACGAGGAGGAAGAGCCCGATGAGTCGCCCCTCGTGGGACACGGGCAGTCAGGCATGTTCACCCCTCAACCTGGATTCCCCTCTGGACAATACCAATCCCTTAGCAATGCGGATTACCGTGATCGCCAAGCTCAAACGGAGCAGCCTGAGCAGAACGATGCTAAAGTGCAAGCATTTCCCGGTGGCGGACCTTCGCCGGCCGTTCGAATAATTCCTTTACCTGCCTCGTCCAATCGATCGGCGGGCACTGCTCAAGCAGGTCAAGGACACTCGCGTCGGTCCAGTAGAGCGCAAGCGCACAGCTCCTCGTCATCCGAGACAGCCCGCCAACAATCCTCCTCACTCGTCACCCCGTCGTCGGACACAACAGTTTCCGACGGCCAGCGCCAATCTGAATCCGTCCACCACACTGCGCCATTACCAGAGTACGCGTTCCACAAAGGCGTAGGGGCGGAGCACAACCATGCAGGGAAGCAAGGAGGCCGTGTGTGGGATCCGAATACCGACGTCGATCAGAGGAAGCGCGACTCGCAAGATGTTCTGAGCAGGTTCATGAAGTCTGGCGGATTCGGCAAGTGATCCTTGTTTGGAGATGGATCGATTCGAAGAGCCAGTGGATTCCTTTAGAAGCGTGTTTATAATCTGAATCTCGTACCTCGATCAGGAATAGTTGGGTCGCAATACAGTCTCAGGTATGGTCAAACATGTGTTTCGGTGTAGATATACAGTACAAATCAGTCTGGCCTCATGGTCCCATGTAATGGCCTATTAGACGTCGGCGTTCGGCAATCGGCAATTCAACGAAATGAAACGGGGAGGAGACATGCATACGCTGTTCGTCGTCATAGGGTACTGCACGAATCGAAAGGCGAGATTGACTAAGACTAAGAAGCAAGGATTGATCGTCGCCAAGGTGATGAAGTATGAAGTGAAGTGGCACGTCGTCATGCTGGATACCGCAGCTGACGAGAGGGCGAGTGTGAGGAGTGGCGAAAGACGGAGGCGAGCGTGACGACGAGCGCGGCAACAAGTTTTAGTGGTAGCGTAGTCTTAACTGTGGATCTCGAGATATGTGGGGGTGATATTGATATCAAACACAGATGGGTCTTCATCAATCGAAAACGGTAACCTGCTTCTACTTCTTACCTGTACTTCTTACTATCATAAATCTCTTGAATCACGATAAATACAGCTACCTCCCAGACAAAACAAACGAGGACAATATGAAAGAAGAGCTTGACGTCGAAGTCAAACCATTTACACCAAGCGATAGGCGCTCTAGCAAGTCCGAGTCTAAGAAGTCCATCGCGGGCACTAGTCTCTGCGCAAAGACGAAAAGCAGCAGAAGCAGCAAGGTCTCCAGTGGTCATACCGCAGGAAAAAAAGGTTCCACTAAGGTACGTCTACTTTCCTCCTCTCTCCTCTCTGCCCCTCTTCCCTTTCCCTCCTTCTAGCTCGAGTACGCCTGCCCTCTGGTATAGCCTCTTCTGCCGTGTTTCGTGCTGATACGGTACACTGTGTGATTGCACTCGACCACACGATTGTCTGATCACGTCATCGACCTCCTCTCCTCTCCTTCTTGTCTGATTGCCTCACCGCCTCTCTGTCTCACTGTCTCTGCCTTACTGTCACTGCCCCACTGCCTCACTGCCTCACTGCCACAACGCTATCGCCACTCTGCAGCCATGGACCATCGCCGAGGACGAGCTCCTGAACACGCTGGTCGAAGACGTACTCAAGGCTCACCTGTGGTCGGCTATCCGCGCTGCCTCGTCCAGCCCCCACACTGCCGCCACCGCGCAGTCGATGGTTGCCAGAGGGGGGTATGGGTGTTTGTACCATGCTAAGATGCTCGTGAGTCTCTGGTACTCTTCGCCTACTTTCTCTGCTTCCCTCAAATGGGAAGTAGATATGTCTGGACAAATGCTGCATCGTGGCTGACTTGTGTCATACGTGCAGCTCAGACAGGGCCGACCGAACCCGACGAAGAAGTAGTTATCTCAAGTATGTAGTGGGGGAATAGTGAGCGCAGCGACCGGCTTCTCTGTCGCTCATCTATGCATCCGCTGCCGAGCGCTGTAATATATATGATACGACTGCTACTTCTTCTATGCACGTTATCTTTGCCTCACCTATGTTTCAGTATTCAGTGTCAACCACTTCTAGAAGACCACAGGCACAGGTACTGTCACTGAGCTGTGCTCGACTGGAGAAAGGTGAGAGTCCGGTGTCATAAGGGGTAGTGAGCTACTGTGCGGGCTTGAGAGGAGCATTATTATTCTGTCATCTCCGGCACGGTTAGTGCACGGCTCACCAAACGACTCCATCAAGAAGACGCCCAGGAAGAACGGTCCTGCTGTCGTGATCTATCGACCCGTGAATTGGATCCAGTACCCATGCTTGTATCCCAAGAGAGAACACCGTGCCATCATGGGGAGGTCCGCTCACATATCAATGCAAGGTCTGGCTGGGAAGCCTCATCACTGCCGCTCATTTTGTTGATCCTCGTTGATGCCGTGGGTGTCCCCACACAGCGCCAGCGAGAGCGTCAGTGCTAAATCCGATGCTAAGTGGTGAATGACACGATCACAACGGGATCAAGGATGTTCATACTATCAGTCTTGTCGCCAAAATGACTGTTTGTGTACTGATAAGTGATGGATCAGTCGATCACTCCCAGTGGTCAGTGCGTCGTGTGGGTTTGATTGTTCATTGATAGCGGAGTCTCGGGGTCCGTGCGCTTACACTCGATCGCTTCTTGTAGTCTCCGCAGAGTAACTAAACAAGCAGATCAAGAACAACTTCACAGCCGCACACTCTGACGTTGACGGTGCTCATATATGGAATACTACTCGAACGAGGCAACAACGCAGACCGGTTATTCCACGCGCGACTTTTCCAAATGCCAGTACTCGAGCGCCGCACTCGAACACCGAAAAAAGATCCATCCCCTCATCGTGCACTCGAAGACTCATACGCTAGTGCACCAAACAGCTGACAGACCATGCACCGACGCATGCGTACGACGTCTTACAGTGCAATGCCGATAGACCCGCTCCGACATGATGCATCGACTCGAAGCAGCTCTTTGTGCTTTACGAGTACACGAGTGATGCTAGGGTAGGGAACACCGACTAAATCCGGCTTCTCTGACCCGGTAATGCGTTACCGGTCAAGACCATATTCTCAATCATTTGCATGGCGAGTTGGTGCATCCAGCTGTTTTCTGCTGTGTTTGACGAGTAGGCCAAAGAGCTTAAAAGGCAGTACGAATCTGCTTGGAGAACCTTGGTATGATCTGTCTACTCAATCGTTATCCAAGAGCTTCGAGACGCACTCGCTCTTCCCAAGTCCTTCTAGTCGACACCCTTTCTTGACAGTAAACTGACATCAGCATCATCACGTTGCCACACTAGCACATCACCACTTCCCACCACGCCATCATGACACACGCCGAACAAGCCGCCTTTGACGCAGAGGTCAAGGCCGTCGAGGCGTTCCAGAAGGTGAACCTTACTGTCTCTTGGAACTTGTGACTCGCTGACCCGCTCATCACACTAGCAACCCCGCTTCGCACGTACCATCCGCCCTTATTCTGCCGCGGACGTAGTATCGAAAAGAGGCACATTGCCCATCTCGTACCCGTCCGACATCCTTGCTCAGAAACTATGGAAGATCCTCGAATCCAAAAAGCGGGGCGAAGGTGGCGGCGTGACTATGACTTACGGCGCGTGAGTCACCTCGATTCCATCCTCAACACGCTCTACGACCTACCCGATATGACGGCTACTGATTCCAAACTTGCGATGTACAAAGGCTCGACCCGGTGCAGCTCACACAAATGGCAAAGTATCTCGAGACCGTCTATGTCTCCGGATGGCAATGTTCCAGTACCGCCAGCAGTTCTCTTGAGCCTGGTCCAGACCTTGCCGGTCAGTCGCAGCCAATCCGATAGTAGGCTTCATTACTGATACGCAGTTCGTCACCTAGATTACCCTTCGAACACCGTTCCCAATAAGGTGGCACAGCTGTTCACCGCCCAGATCTTCCATGATCGCAAACAACGCTGGACTAGAACTACCGCCCTACAACGCGGAGAAGCGCTCGGTCCACCTATCGATTACTTACGACCCATCGTAGCAGACGCTGATACAGGCCACGGCGGTGAGTCGACTGTATCAAGCACACCAACGAGTCATGTCAAGGCATAGCTGATATTAAGTTCGATCTCAGGCCTGACTGCTGTGATGAAGTTGACCAAAATGATGGTCGAGGCTGGCGCTGCGGGCATCCACGTCGAGGATCAAGCTCCTGGCACAAAAAAGTGCGGTCATATGGCCGGCAAGGTAAGTTCTGACCGGTATGATGATAACAATTCACAACTGAACTGAACTTTAATCAGGTACTCGTACCGATATCTGAGCATATCAACCGGCTTGTGGCTATGCGTCTTCAATGCGATATCATGGGCACAACGAATCTGGTCGTGGCGCGAACCGACTCTGAAGCTGCGACACTCATTACCTCGAATATTGATCCGCGAGATCACTCATTCATTTTGGGTTCGACAGACTCCTCTCTTCTCCCTCTAGTCGACGTCATGCTAGTGGCTGAAGCAGAGGGGCGAACCGGTGTCCAGCTGCAGAGCATCGAGGACAAGTGGATCAAACAGGCCAATCTGAAACTGTTCCCTCAAACACTCGCGGACTCGCTTCGAAAACAAGGTGTAGACTCCAAGAAAGTGGAGCAGTTCTTAGCCCATGTAGCAGGGACAGCTCACGCTTCACACAATGCGACACTACAGCTCGCACAGAAGGAATACGATTTAAAGGAAGTACCTTATTGGTCCTGGGACACGCCACGGACGCGCGAAGGTTACTTCAGGTATCAAGGTGGAACGCAATGCGCCATCAACCGCGCCGTAGCCTTCGCGCCCTACGCCGACTTGCTGTGGATGGAGACCAAGTCGCCTATCTATTCCCAGGCTAAAGAGTTTGCGGAGGGCGTACACAAGGAAAGACCAGGTCATTGGTTGGCGTACAACCTCAGTCCAAGCTTCAATTGGGAGCAGGCAGGGTTGGGCGAGAAGGAGATGAAAGATTATGTTTGGGCATTGGGCAAACTGGGCTTTGTCTTCCAATTCATCACTGTGAGTCGATTCTTTGCTCCTGCTCTTGGCTGCATTCTCAAATGTCTTGAGTCGAAAGATGCTGACTCTCTCACCGTCATAGCTCGCGGGTCTGCACTCCAACGCTTACATCAACGACAAATTCGCTCGCGCCTTCTCACAAGAAGGGATGAAAGCGTATGTCGAGCTGGTGCAAAGCAAAGAACGGGAAATAGGGTGCGATGTACTCACGCATCAGAAGGTGGGTCCTGTCGTCGTTCACCTTACACTCAATGTCGAAGCGCATGCCCGAATGTCAATTGCTGATCCCTGATGAATGAACTCGTAGTGGTCCGGAGCAGACTACGCCGACGCGATGATGATCACTGTAACAGGCGGAATGTAAGCTCTCTTCTGACTTGATGCAGAAGTATGATACTGATGTATCTTCCTCATCAGCTCGTCCACTGCGGCGATGGGCAAAGGCGTCACCGAGTCCCAGTTTGTGGATCAAAAGACCAAGGCGGCTTTGGGCAAGCTGTAGACTACGTCTCTACCAGACTATGTCACCGGTCTCGTATCGATCATGCCGCTGTTCGCTGTTCGCTGTTGATTCATGATCCATGAGAGCTGTTTTACTCTAGTGCCGAGCAATGCCTTTGTACCATACTGTACGCTGTATGCATCTGAGAGCAAAACATACATCCTCGACCGCCACAACGTCGTTTCTTTGATCTTTGATCTTTGATCGAGGCAGTCGTCCTTTCGGAGAACATCTCGCAGAGACCCTTTCGATCCCAATCACTGTGTCTCAATCCAGTGCACTCGGCATGTAGAGTAACGAAGTCGACAGTGAGATACAGTACGACCAACGGAAGTACTGTACGTGGAACATAGTACTCCAAGCCCAAATCGCTGCACGGCCGAGCAGTGTTGAGCCACCAGTCACGACGACTTCACCTCCTCTGCGGCACTGTAGTGATCCTTTCTCAGAACGTCTTGCCAAGCTCCTTTCACTCTTGACCAACGTTGCCCGAAGGTATACGATACACGACTTCTCATGCTACTGTCTATAAGCTTGCCTTTCCCCGCTGCAAACTCAGTTCGTCTCTTACTTACCTTACTGCCACCGCAAGCACAGTTACCGCCAGGCCAATACTACTTATCAGGCAGCATCAGCGCTACTACTGACCATGTCCCAGCCTGAAGCAACATCGCCCTCGGGGAAGTGAGTACCGGCCCCCACTGTAACGTTTGTCTCTCCTCTCCTCCTTCCCAGCGCTCACGCGGTACTAAAAAGGTGAACAACTGACATGACTTCGTGTTGCCTTAAGACTCTCAAGCACACAGGACCTGATGCGGGGACTATGTACTTGCCCATCGCGCAAAGGAATGGCCGGCATTACGCTCGATACCGAGTTCGAGTGCCAATCAGAAGCGCATTCCGGGGTGAAAACGGTACGCAAAGTGCACCGTTTTAGAGCCGAGGATCCCTGCGATACCAATCATGTGTGCGTCGTCGACCTCAGCAAGCCATACACAATTGGCTCGTATACCTCGCAAGGGGGCGACACCAAAAAGAGTGAGTAGGCTCTGCACCCGGTGTACACAGTCATTGCTGTCACCGGTCTCGCCTTTGGCCAAGCCCTGGCTGAAGCGGGATCACAATTCTGGCTGATCCCCTCGCCGTAGGCTTCAAGAAGTGGGCGCTGTCCGCTGCGAAAGACGAGCTCGATCTCAAACAACAAGGTAAGTCTCGTGTGCCCGTCATCGCTCACTTCCCTGGAATAACCCTTCACTGACCTCGCTAATAGCCGCCGCCCACGACGGAGGCAAAGCCGACAGCCCGACCTCTACGGCCAGTCAACCACCTGGTGACGACGCCTCCTCGATCACTGGAATCAACCAATCACAGACCTGGTGACAGCGCCTCCTCGGCCTGAACTAAAGAGTTGCGCGAGAGTTGACTGGAAGGCGGATCATTAAGCTAGTATGAAGATGCATGTTTTATACTGCGATGCCAATGTTAACTTCCCGTTGTTGATAGACCTCTACAACGCCCTCTTAGCACCCGGGGCACCGCCCAACCACCTGCCGACACCCTCATAACAAGCGATCATGAGTCCGCAAGCGGGCGCGACCTTGCCCACTCTGGCCGACATGCCCGCGAACAGCGCTTCGATGCCTTCAGTCTTGATAACATGTAAGGCGAGCGGTACCGTCGCTGCAGATCGTTGCGCGGAGCATGATGGTGAGGGGTTGAACACCTGTCTTCGCGTTTTCAGGACGTCGAAAGGCTGTGTGACGAGGGCAGAGATTGTGCCGGAGATGAAGCCGGAGATGAACGAGGTGGTTATTGGTGAGAGGGGCGGTAAGGGCGATGAGTTTGATGTAAGGCGGGATTTCAAAAGCTCGAATGAGGCCCAGTAGATACCTAGGCTCGAGGTCAGTTTATGAGTCGAATCGGTACAACCGCTTGGCGACGAATTGAACAAATGGACTTACCTGAAAATGGCACATCGCGCCAAAGTGTTGGGCCCAGACCTCTCCACAGGATAGTTACGCCTTTACTTTTCACCAGCTGGGACATATCTCGAGCTGTCGAAGCGTACGTCGGAGATGCACGGTCGACTATGACCGTCAGACTGTCAGCTTGCAGCCATGAGATCAGAGGCGAAAGGGCCGACGCTTGACTCGCTTGCACTCACCACTTGGCAATGCCTGCAGTCTAGTCCTGAACATCTCTATAGGACTGATGACTGTCGCACTGAGTGTCCGCGCTAGCGATCCAGCGATGAGCGGTGCGGGCGTGAGCGATGTTGTGATAGATCTCGAGCTAGACGCCACTTGTGTCGCAGCTGTCAAAGACGATGTCGGTGCTGCCGCCGCTGCGGCTGCCACAGCAGAAGGATCTGCCGAGAGCGAAGAGGCGTTGAGGGCTGGGTCGGAAGTACCCGTGAAATATGGTGATATGACTGTTAGAAGATGCTCGTAGCCTAGCATATAGATGGCTGAAGACGGTATGCCCATCGTACTGCGATAATTCAAGTCAGTCAAGCTGCCCAGCCACGAATTCGGCGATATCCCAGCTGTCCACTCACATAGCCGTGCCCACGCCCTTCCACAAACCCCTGACCCCGGTTTCTTGCCGGACAGCTGCGATCTCACTCCAAAATCCAGGTGCCATAGCTCTATTTACGGTAGAGCTCGCCACTTCTCGCGAGACGGCTTGACTGGCAGACGGAAAGACCAACAACGCTCCTCCGCCTGCTCCTGTTGCAGCGCCTCCACCGTGTGCAGAGCCGATGACTCCTCTTGCGAGAGCTTGTTCGAACGTTATGGCTTCGCCCCATATCCCTGACCATTTCGACGGATGCAGACATCCGCTCGGAGCTGGGGTTGGTGTCGTTGCCGGTCTCACTGAGCTGAATGTGCAGTTATGTTGACCTGCAGAAGAGGTTGACGCCGAGCTGGCAGCAGCGGACGCGGAGGCGGAGGTTGAGCTGAGACATGTCAAAGGGTTGGATGAAGGTGGCTGTGGTAATCGCGACGAAGAGGAGGTCGAGGTCAACATTGTGGTCTGACAGCATTCTGATCCTGCGGCTGCTGATATAGGGTTGAATGAAGGTGGTTGAGCAGCCACTGCCGCCGCCGCTTTGGCTCGAGGATGAGGTTGGACGGTTTGTAATCTTGTCTTCAGCACGTCGAAGGGTGTCACTGAATAGCAGAAGCGGCATATGGTTCAGCCTCCAGAATGATGCTAGTCAGAGCACGCTTCATCAGCTACTCACTCAAAAGACTGGTGACCATAGCTCCTGTCATGGCCGCCACCGCTTTTGCCCCAAATGGGCCAACTCGGGGTTCACTACTGTCGCCGCCCACATCTGGAGGTGTTGAGCTGTTCATCGGTTTTGACGAAGGACCCGATTCAGGCCACTGGTAATCTTGCAGGACATCGTTATCAGATTCACGGAGGTTCATACCTCCCTGATCGAGCTGTCTACGATTGGCCGAAGCCGAAGAGATCGGTGAAGCGTGCGAGAGGGGGAGGGGCAGATCTTCCTCTGCATCAGGCAATAAAGGATATGTGAGGTCGGGATGGGGGCGAGGGTGCGCCATTGTCCCGCTGCCTACTGAACTGACTGGCGGTGACGTTTGCTGAGAGTTGCCTGCAGCTGCGATACTAGAGGAATGGACGATAAGGACGATGATGATAATAATTTTGAGAATAGTGGAATAGCGAAATAGTGAAAACGGCTAAGCAGTGACGCGCGCTTCGGCCGGACATCGGACTCGGCTAATGACCCTTGTCCCATGTGGTGGTTGACGTGGCATTGTACGTAGCAACAAGTGGGAGTGAGATTATCATGACGTCTGTCGAAAGTGAATGTGGCAGTTGACGAAGACGGAATCAGTAAAATAAAGAAAATAGCAACACAGTAGATATTCAGGGTTTCCCAGCTGATTCTTTTCCACTCCACGCCCCTTTCATTGTCCTTTTTCCCCACTCACCCCCTTGCTGCTCTCTCATTGTTATTGTTCAACAGCACTCATCCTTCAACATTGCTTATACCCAACTTCTTACACCCAACATCGTCTTGAAGACGAGGACGCGTCGCTTCTTGCTCTGTGTACTTTCCCAGCACCATATCGATAACGACCACCGATACATTCTTGATTTCTACGAACCAGTCTCGCACGCGTACAACATTCCAGATTTGCAGACACGTGTCTCACGCCACCTGCCATCCGAGACTGTCGTTGATCGACTTGTCTTGATTCCATTCGATATCACTGAGCTGGACGAAAACGCACATCGACAGTACACTGCGACAATGACCACACTCCCGCCCCGCCCCCTGCCTCTTCCGCGAACCACGCGCTCGCGCTCACGAGCACGCACTCTTACTCGCGAGATCCGCGAACCATTATCAACGTTACCCATAACTCTCTTCATTCCTCCAGCAAACACTTTACCTTCACCGATCTCCCTACCGACCAAAAGGGGTCCATCCACATCGACAGAAGAGATCGGAGACAGCGCGAGGAAAGTGTCCAGAACGGAACAGGAGAGGGAACGGAATACACCTACACCTAGAAAGGCGATCGTGTTGGGCAGCGATGAGCTGGGAACAGGCAAGAGTCCTGCTAGAAGATTATTCACGGCTGCAGCCAACGACGAAGGCAGGCGGTTAAGGTCAGTCTGCCATGCTGTTGTGTTCCTGATCTCGTGCTGACATTCTCTCATTTTTAGCGGTGTATCCGGAGCAATCGCAACTCCCCCGTCAGCCTCTGCTTCATCATCACGATCATCGCAGCAAGCAACGGCCCACGATCAGCATGTTGTTGGCACCTCATCACAACCGGGCTCTCCAGCCTGCGATACTCCGACGCACGAGCGGGGTGCATTCGGACTCGACGGAATCGAGTACGATATCAACGTTAGCATACACGATCCCGGTTTCATCGTGCATGCAGACGCAAATCAGCCATCATCATCGATATCAGCATTACGAACGCCTCGGTCACAACGCGCGGGTCGTGAGGCTCTACCGACACCCAGCATCTCCCTACCTTCATCGCCCTCTTCCCCAGTCACATCATTACCAGAATTGGAGAATCAAGAGAATATACCGCCTGCAGCAATAACAGATTCGCCAGGCAAACGATCCCATTCTGCTCTCTCGACACCAACCAAACACACAGAGTCCGACATATCGTCCTATCTCTCAGTGTCAGGATCGACATATTCGCGCTCGACGAGCGCTTCGGGCTCTGGGACAAGGCGGAGGGAGAGGAGCAAGTTGGTCAATGAAGTGTTCGTGCTTCGCGGAGAGTCGGCGCGTGTTGAGCGTGATACCGAGAAGGTCGAGCTGGACGGAAACGGAAACGCAAACGAGGAGGAGGAGGAATTGACGCCTGGTCGAAAGATCTTGGGGCACAAGGACAAAGGGAAAGCCAGGGAGAAGTTGGCACAAGAAGTAGACGCTTTTTAGCGCTGCATCACAGCGGAGCGATTAACTCGAAAGGACGACTGGGCCGCCTCCAGCGTAGAAGGGGAGGACACCATCTTGCATTACACATCTTGCTTCGCACATCATCTCGTCTCATCTCATCTCATCATATTATCTTGTCATGTAATTCACTTGTGCTGTTGTCTATAACTATCATCGTTGTTCGTGTTCAAGCTTTGCCATATACAAACACTTTCTTGAGCCTTGCTCTATTTCGTCTTGTGCCTTTCAAGTCTCGGTTTGCCCCATCGCGACTTCGTCTTCCTAACTTCATGGCCAGTGCCATCCTCGTACTTCGTCATTTGCAGCATTCTTGTCAGATAGACGGACCATCATTCATATACTGTGCATAATCATATTCCCATGAACGCAATTCTTGTCCTTTACCCGTCTCTCGAAGTAGAAGATAGGATACGGTCAGATACATGCAATGCATTCACTTGTATAATGTGCTCGTCGAGATCCTGCACCGTATATACACAGCTGCCAAGTAGTATCAAAGTGGTAACCCCCCCGACCGGGCTTCATTGCGGTCCCTCGATGTCGTCGTGTTGCAGGATACGATCAATGACTCCATCTCGTTTCTCACTACTGGCGAACAGCGCGCGGACGAGGTTGGCCAGTTCGTCAGGAGTAAAGTCGATCAAGGAACCTTGGTCGAGCAGGTACGTGATATCCACCAGATTCGCTTGCTGCGATGATGAGACGTATCAGCGAGACAGTCGGCTCTCGAGGGTATTCGCCAGAGAGATTGAACGGGACTCACCAAGATCTCCGCAACGTAGCAGAACTTCAACCATCCCCGTACGTTCTGCACGACACCTCCCGTCACTCCCGCTCCTCCGTCTTCTTGTTCGAAGACGTTCTCGAGCGACTGAACGACTTTGAGCAGTTCAGTCAATCGATTCGACTCCACTTCCGTTATATCCCCCAGGGCAAGAATGTCGTCTGTCATCCGAGCACAGAGGGTCGAGATTAGCTCGCCGAGGATTTGAGTATGTGTTGATTTCGTCACTACCGGCTACAAAAGCGACGAGACTCAATGAGCTTCTGATGTCTTTGAGAAGGTGAACCTGTTCGAAGCTAGCTAGGACGCAACTCACCTTGAGCACCCTTGCCAAGCTCTCGAGGTTGTGCACGACGCCCTTGATCCCTCTTTCTGCCTTCCTGAACACCTTTTCGTCACCTGTCTCTTGCAATCCCCCCAGATCATCCAATGCTTCCATGATCCCATTCGTCTGCAGCTCCAGCTGACTTGCAAAGATGTACTCTGCTAGCGCTAGTAGTCTAGCAGACTCCGCATTGATTGCCTCTGCGTCGCCATTCGGTAAGCTGAGGAGCAAGGTGGATAGGTACGCTGCGTCATTAAACGCTTGCATTGCTATGGCCGGTACGTCCCGTAGCTGCGAGGCGAAATGCGTGGGCAAGAGGGCACGATACAGGGCAAAGACGTCTGCGATGGAGTTGAGTAGCACGGGTGTAGATGTTGACGGTCCGAATGAAGGCGATGTAAGGCTACTACGCGCGTTAGCTTCACAGTGGCACAGTACACATGGCCTCTGTCACTTACGAAGACGATCGCAGCTCCTCGATCTCCGTTAACACCCCTCGAGCCATATCGGCCAGTCGCTCACAAGCGACAGACACGAGATACCGCTCTTTCAACTTGCGCTTCTCTTCGCGCAGCTCCTTCCGTTTCCGCTTCTCCCTCTTACCAGTATCCTGCGGAAGGCTCGCCTGCTTAGGCGGCGATGCAGCCTCGTCCCAGCCCCAGCCATCTGTCGCCTCTGCCTCACTCGTGTGGGCGATAGGTTCAGGTGATGTCGGTTCCAACAAAGCAGTCTCGTTGTGCGAAGCTGGTCGGTCATCGGAGAAGGAGTGTCGGGAAGAGCTTTCAGCCATGCTCTCGCTGCCCGAGCCCCATGGGTCGTATTCGTCCTCTGTCGTGCGGACTTTAGCGACTTTCTTGCCCAATCGCTTGGCTTCTCGCGCAGGCTTCGCTGGAACAGCGATGGGCTTGGGCGGTGAGGCTTGTATAGTTGTCGTCGGGGTGGTGGCCGAAGGCGGAGAAGGGTCCAGATCCCATCCGTCTTCTTCGATTTCTTCTTCTCCGTTCGCGGCTGGTCCCGTGAGTGCTCGACCAGGCTTCGAGGGACTTTGGGATGATGGTCCAGCAGCAGCGTTGGTACTTTCCTCGAAACCCCACCCATCGCCATCTTCCGCCTGCAAAATCTCATCCGCCGCTGGCATCGGAGTTGCTCTGGCCGCTGCATCTGTCGAAGCTGACTTCTGTGCCGCATCTGATCCATCCTCAAAGCCCCAACCAAAACTTTCGTCCTGATTCTCGGCCATAACCGTGTCGTCGTCTTCGTCCACTTCGACTTCCACCAGAATGACTATTTCGCTCTCTCTCTCCTTCTCCTCTGCCTCCCAGCCTTCCCAGCCAGAAAGGATGAGCTTCCGTACATCGTCCGCAACTCCATAGCGCCGCTGCTTAGCCCAGGCAATACCAGCCTTATTCTCAAAGAACGTTTTGAGGACTGGTTTCGACGGAGGAGGGGAAAACGAGTCCTCTACTTCCACACCTCGCTCAAGGATCTGTAACCAAGATGGTACTTCTGAGAGGGTCGGCGGTAAGGAAGGTAATATGAGATTATCCAGGACAGAAGTGAAGACTGCGCGATGTAATTCATCGATGAAGAATTTTCGTTCTGGAGGCGGAGGCGGAGAGGACGTGGAGGGGAAGGCAGTGTTGTCGATGAAGTTCAGTATGGTTGAGATGTGCGAGAGGATATCGCTCGGACTTTGAGTAGAAGCAGATTCAAGGCGGAGTATAGCCAAGTTCTCGGTCGAACTCTCGTCTGTTCTCCGTCGCCCCGTGAGAACAGGCTGGACGAGTTCCCGAAGTACGCGATTATGCAGGGTCTGCAATAGCGGTACGAGAAGATTCAGTCGTGACAGAGCGAGATATATCTCTGGTAGAGAGTAGGGATGTTGTGAGAGGGGAGAAGAGGCGATATGGGCTGGTCGGGTTGCTGTGAGGTTCAATATCAGCTGTTTTGCGCGAAGTAGATGTGACTGACCGGCTAGCTTACTCCGTGGCTGTTGTAGACTGATATGAGACTGTACGCTTATTGCCGCACTTTGCTGCTTCGGTGATGGCGATGAGAACGAAACGGCTTTCTGATATCCATCCGTGATCTGCTCCACAGCGAAAGCGCGCAGAGCCTCATATTTGACCTACTCAAGGACGACCCAGTCAGTCGAGACGATATTGACAATCAGGACGACGAGAAGCCCACCTCTATACTTTTGATCACTTTGGTACCGCTCAAAGCCTCCTCGCCCTCATCCAGCTCATACCCATTTTCCTCCTCACTTTGCAATTGCAGAACGACGCTCTCGTCCGCTCCTCTTCCGGCCCAGACTGCCTCTTCTAGCTTTTGCAGCTTCGACGTACGATTTCTGAGGGCTCTAAGCGCTCGAGCATGAGCTCTTGCGCTTGATCGGGATGCAAGAGACGTGAAATGCTTGTTCAGGAGTGTTACGACCGGGGGTAAGAATGACGTCTACGCCGAGATCGCGAACCTGTCAGCTTGGGCGGCAGAGTATGGAGGTAGCAGCGCACTAACCTCTGAGTTTGATGGGTCAATCCCCTTTTCGAGCTGGGAAAGCTTGGTCTGAACATTATCGATGTTGGCTTGCAACTCGGTGCTGAGTTGGATATGCGATGACACCGCTGGAAAGTTGTTGATGAGGAGATCATGCGTCTGAGCCTATCATAGAATCAGCTACGACATCACATGGTGTGTATGCACTGAGCTGACCTTGTTCTCTCGCAGTGCTTCCTCCAAGCTCTGCCGTATCTTGCTTACTTGCTGAGCGGTATAAGTTGACGGCCCAATGTTGCCTTCGGTGAGGAGCGGTTGGAGGATATCCAGTACCGGATCTGGCGCTATCTTGCTGGCAGTCGGGCGAGATAAAGAGGTGGAAGGCCCAGCTTCTTCGGCCTCATCTTTGCCAACTCTCGGCAGGTGTTGAGGTACCGGGAACATTGTGCAAGAGTAGTCTGCCGGGTGAACGAAGATGAGAAGCAGAATACGCATCAGGTTGAAATCATGCGCATCATACTCGCCTACTCGCGCACTTTACTCGCTCAGTCTCAAAGTCGTTGCGTCATCACTTCTCCAGGCTGCCAATTCGTACCGTAAGAGCCGCAAAAGTCAATCAACACTGCATCTCTAACTCTTTCGTTGATACCAGCAATAAAATCAGTTTGGAAGTGCTCCCGTCGAGACAGTTACTACGCCTGCGCCTACACGGATCGGAACCACGATGGAGATCGATAAGATGTTCAAGCTCCCCGCCCTGCCGGCTTCGGCGGGGCAGAAACGCAAAATGCCAGATTTCCCAAGTCAAGGTAAGCGCGCATCAAACCTCACAACAGCACGAGAGTCGGCACCGCAGTCGAAGGAGACGCAATTAGCTGACTTGCGACAAATGATAGATCTGCTGAAGAAGTACAAGGTCGCGGAGCCGGAGGTCATTGCCGAGCGACAGGAAGTGTCCAATGGGAAAGGCAAAGAGAGGGCAGTGACTATTTCAGACGAGGATGAGGAGGAGCGAGGTTATGCGCGGGGTATGTTCTCCTTCTCCTTCTTTCTCGCCAGACATTTGTAGCTCGGCCTGGCTGACATGTTCTTTAGCGGACAGAGACGTGGAGGACGGCGAAGAGGATGACGAGGGGCGTTTCTTCGGGGGTGGACTGAATGATGAGCAGCAGCAAATCCTCGACATCTTCGACGCGGCAGGAGACGGAGAAGATGGCCCGTCACTTGATCTGCCGGCGCTAAGAAGACAGCTTGGGCGATTTGAGCGCGTTGTCGGCAAAAATGCAGAGCAACGGGGGAAGTACCCTGATGATCCGTCAAAGTGAGCAGCGGTCCACCCATTGCAACCAACAGCGTAGCGAAGATTCGACTAGCTGATACAATGCCATGCACTCAGATTCATCGAATCCGAATCAGATCTCGACTCGGCGCTCAAGCAGTTCCTGCCCCTAACGCAAAACCCACCTTTGTTTTACCCCGAATTGATAAAATCGGGGGTGGTCGCCCTTCTCATCAACTTGCTCAGCCACGAGAACACAGACATAGCAATAGATGTCGCGGAGGTGGTTCAGGAGCTGACGGACGAGGACGTCGGTGCAGAAGTGGACGATATGGCGGAGGAGGAAGCGCAGGGGAGTGGGATGGCCTCGAAGACTAGAATGGCTATGGGAGAGTTCATTGATGAGTTGGTCAGTACCCCTTTCTTCCCTCGACAATGCTTCTGCATACTGAACTTGAGGCCGCTACAGCTCAACAACTCCATCCTTGACTTATTGGTTTCCAACCTCGGCCGGCTAAATGAGGCAGAAGATACCGATCGCCAAGGCGTTTTCCACATCTTGGGTATCTTCGAAAACCTGCTATCTTTCATGCCTCCTATAGCAGATCAGATAGTGTCCGACACCACCCTTTTACCTTGGTTGCTGAAACGAGTCCAGCAAAAGGAATATGACAGTAATAAGCAATACGCAAGTGAGATCCTCGCCATGCTGTTGCAAGATAGCAGGGCGAACGTCCTTCGTCTCGGCGAGCTGGAGGGGATGGATGCGCTATTAACGGTGCTCTCAGTGAGTATCCCCATTCTTGCGAAAAGTCCATCACTATGCTGATCCTGCATTCACAGCAATATCGGAAAAAAGACCCCGGAGATAGCGAAGAAGTCGAATTCATGGAGAACGTGTTTGACACTCTGTGCTCGGCATTGGCACAGCCAGAGATGAAGAAGGCTTTCTTGGACGCAGAAGGGGTCGAGCTTATGGTCATTATGATGAAGTGAGTTTGTCACTGCAAAGTGCAAATCCATCCGGACTGACTTGATTGGTGGATTTGTAGGGAGAAACTACTTGCAAAGACCAGAGCTATCAAAGTCCTGAATTACGCGTTGCAGACTGAGGACGGGTCTGCGAGCTGTGAAAAGTTCGTCGAAGTGTTGGGCCTGAAGACATTCTTCTCCGCATTCATGGGCAAGGTGAGCGAATCCCCTCCTCATCTTAGTATATCTTGGAGCATACTAAGCCAAGTTCTTTGTGTAGGGCGAAGGCAAGAAGAAGAAGCTAGGCGCAACATCGTCATTTGAGGACGAAGAACATCTCCTGGGAATACTCGTCAGCCTCTTCACCAACCTCGCATCCGATACGCCCGAGAGGATACGGCTCATCGCGAAGTTCGTCGAGGCGAACTATGAAAAGGTAGAGCGCTTGCTCGAAATGCGGGAAGCCGCCGAGGGAAAGCTGCGGGCTGTCAACAGGGACATCACCCTTGAGCGCAGAGTGAGTTCGATTTCATGGCATATGGATCGGAGTGCACGTGAACGTCGCGCTGATTGGATTTCTGACTCGTCTTTAGGTGATGGAGGCGAACAAGGAGGAGATCACCGATATCGAGGAGACGGAGTGGTATCTCCGGCGCATGGACGCGGGGTTGTCCTCGCTGCAGAATGCCGACTACGTGCTCGCATGGGTGGCCATGGAGGATGACGGCGTGAGTCTCAGATTGGTGGAGTCGGGTATGGGTATTTCTGCAGGAACTGACCAAAAGATGATCGCTCTCTTTAGGCAATGTTACACGCCAAGACACTACTGGCGAGAAAGGATCAGTCATTCAAGGACGTGATAAGTGTTCTTACAGGTCAGTCAGTCTCCATCAACCCCGAGACGGCTGAGCTGACCATGATGTGCCTTGTTTCCTTGCAGAATTCAAGGATAACGTGGGGGACGAAGCAGAGGAGGAGACGGAGGAAGTACCATTACAAAAGCTTATATTGGAGCAACTGATAGCGTTTTTGGACGGTCTGGAGTAGTAGCGCAGTAGCGCGGTGGCGCAATAGGGCACGGAAGCAGTAGGATGCGGTCACTTGGTATGCTAGATGCGTTGCAGCATGCACTTGTGACTTCAGCGATGCATGTGGATGTCAGGATTATGGCTGCAGGCTATCACTCGAGCAATCCGGGATACGGCCGTAATAGCCCAAAGTGGCAAATTGGCGATAACGGTGTACCTGTGCTGTACGGTGGGATGGGAAAAACAACAGTCAACGACGATGATGATGATGATGATGATAATGATTTCAGTGATATCTCTATCTCTATCTCTGAATGTGCTCTACTAGATTGACATTCCTGCCTCTTCACTCTCTCTCAACACACGACACTTGGGCGACCTAGCATACGTCTCGCGCCGCCCGATTGCAGTTACGATTACGATCATCTACCGCTGACAACGACGGATTGCCTACACGTTACACCGATATACCGATATACCGATGTTGTGAACCACGACACAGCTCTCTTGGCCGCTGTCTGCTCTAACAGCTCGGCCCTGTTCACCTGTTCATCTGCGCATCCACTACGACTCGCAAACGAATTGAATTAGCATAGATAAGTAGAAGGAGACAAGAAGAGCGGTAGACGCCATGTCCAAGCCTAATCCTCGGTTGAGCAAGGGGATCGTCCGCACGCTGGCTAGAGAAGCGCAACAGTATCAACATCCCTATCCTGCTCCAAGCTTGAGCTCAAGCTCGCAAGCTCAATCTCAAGCTCAAGCTCAACAGCAGTACCTGACTCTGGCGCCAATCGTCAATCACCATGTCCCTTCGTCCTCCGGGGCAGTAAGCACCGCTTCATCCAGCAAGGTCGTCTATGGACCCATCCTTCCACCCAGTCACAACGGCAGCGGAGTGCTCTCGAGCGGGACTACAGTCCCGTGGCTCCCTATACCGTCGCAATTGTCCCTATCGGCCTTGGGATCCACCTCTTACCTCTCCCTCCTACCATCATGGGACACCATAGTCCCTTCTACAATATCACCTCACTCTCAATCACAAGCGCAATCAGACACTATCGTCCTTCCGTACTCATACCGATCGGCTGCTGCCCCAACAGCTACAGCTACAGTCCGGTCCACCCTCCCTGCTTCCCGCTCACGCCACGCATCGACGCACTCGCACGCTCGTCGTTACTCGACCGCTGCCTCTGCGCCAGCCTCATCTTTCCTCACACCATCATTACCTCCCTCGTTCTTCACTTACGATAAACCTCTTTCAAACCAGAACTTGACGACGCCGAATCCGACTTTCACACCTTCCCAATCTAGCTTGGACGAATTGCTGGCTGCGCTAGACCTCAACTCATCTTCGTTCTTTGACAAATCCTCGAATCGCACCGAGTCTCCCTCAACAGCGACGGACCCGCCTTTTCAGCATCCTCCTTCTCCTGGACCTAGCTCAAGTCCAGGCGGGCAGCACCCTATGAAGCCCCCTCGTCCTGCCGAGACACACATCGTTCTTTCCCCTACTCCATTACCGTCCACCAACAGCGCGTCAAACTCAGGGGGTGTTACATCCTATCTGTCCCTTGCAGCGCGAAACTCTTCACAAAGCGAATTGACATCACCAGATACACCGACCGGAAACGCTTCGACCACTTCGGCCTACTCGTCTTCATTGATATTCCACTTGGGCGCGTCTGGCTTACCGAAGGAACGACTGCCTGCGCCACCGAAATCGTCAGCGGGCAAATCTCGACCGCCAGCTCCACCTCGGCAACGATCGTTCCCCCTGCCAGACGTCACTGCACCAGCGCAATTCCGCTCTGTGTCGGTGGGCGAAGACGCGTACTTTGCCCGATTCGATGGCATGTGCATCGCAGATGGTGTAGGCGGCTGGGCGAGGTCTGGAGCCGGAGGCGCCGATCCTGGGAGGTGGAGTCGGCTCTTAACGCACTTCTGCGAGGTCGAAGTTGGGGATTGGTGGGCGGGATCGGAAGCTTATCTAGCGGATTCAGCCAGAAATAAAGAAGGAAAGGTTCCAATGAGCGACCGGTCTGATAAGACATCACGCGATCCCGAACATGAGGGCAAACAGAAATGGGCAAAGGATGCGTGGGCTAGCGGTGCTGGGAAGGACGGTCTGGGATCGAGAGGAGTAGCGGGCACGCAAGGTGGACAAGAGGAAGGACGGACTCGACGACCGCTTGACCCTGTGGAGATCATGCAGCGGGGCTACGAGAAGTGCCTCGCTTGCTCGACTTCGGAAGTGAGTAATCTGACGTAGATGGACGAATATACACAAGACGCAATACTGACGCGATCATACGTTTTAGGGTCTCTTGGGCTCATCCACATGTCTCTTGGCTCTACTCCATAATTCGACACTGCACGTTGCGAACCTGGGCGACTGCGCCCTCTTGCTCATCCGTGATGGCGAAGTGGCCTTCCGCACATCTGAAATGCAGCATGCCTTCAACTTTCCTTTGCAAGTCGGCACCCATAGCAGAGACGAGCCTATGAAGGATGCTATGCGGTACGATGTCCCGGTCAGGAAGGGAGATATAGTCGTTCTGGGGAGCGATGGCTTGATGGATAATCTGGTGAGTCCAGCTTGTTACTCCTGCTGTGTCGTAGTGTCGAGTTGACTTCAGAATCTGACGCTGATTCCACTCGTGCTGTTTACCAATTCAGTTCGACGAGGACATCCTTGACGTCGTCGCACAATTCACAACGCCCTCCGAATCACTAATGCCGAACTTGCCGCCAACACCGCCAAATAGTCGACCTTCTTCTTCGTCATCCTCATCGCATGCGGGAACACAATCGAAATCCTTCTCGTCGACAAGCAAACACTCTTCCTCCTCTTCTGCCTCAGCATCGACAAAGACACTACCCTTCCCTCCGTTCTCGCCGCAGAGAGTATCCGAAGCGCTTTGTCGACGTGCGCGGTCCGTCTCCGAGCTGGTGACTGCCACTACGCCCTTCATGTGCAAGGCTATTGAAGAAGGAATAGACTTCGTCGGAGGCAAGAAGGATGGTGAGTCCCAGTTGCCCGATCGGTCTATCGATGATTCTGTAAGCTGATATATCATGTTTTTAAAGATATCTCGGTAGTAGTAGGCGTGATAGGCGACCGACAGGCAGAACAACCTACACAAACGGACGTACGCGGCCCAGGCGCTTTGGCCTTGCACACCTGAGGCGTCGCAGGTTACGATCGTTAAGTAGATGACTCGCAGGACCACTTGGGATGTCAGCACGATCATCTTAGCCTTTACCTACAACGTATACCATAGACGAACCACTGTAATGTATATTGAGCATTGTAGCATATTATGATTGTATGCCGGAATGTATATGACTGGATGATCGCGGTAGAACGTACATAGCACTCGTTCCCACTGACGTTCTTGCTGAGCGGCACGACCTTTGCATAGCATTGTATGCGAATAAGAATTGCGACCCCAACATGACTCTGATCTAGGTGATGCAATACAAGCATCTTGATCTCTCGTCAAACCAAGGTGGTCTTACTGAGAGGTTGTGTTTTCCTGCTGCTCCAACTGGAAGATCCGGTCAAAGGCGTCTTTGAGAGTACCGGCTTTGGGGCGGTCTGCGAGGTGTCATGGTCAACACATGATCCAAGCCACTGGCTTTGTCCTGCCGATGCAGGACGCGATACTTCTGAGTGGACTCACAAGAGATACCAAGCACGTTCGCACTCTTCTCATTCCTGAGCTCGTAGACTCCTGGGTCCTTGTAAGCGTATTTGCCCGGAGTACCTAGCGCGAAACGCTCTTGCTGTTCTGGGTACAGCGTGCGCAGATCATCCGCAATCTCTTGGTAGTCGATCGCTGGTAGGGTAGGGCGAGCGAAAGGATAGTCGAAGCGCCGAAGCGGGGACAGCAAGAGACAGTCCCAGTCAGCGACAGCGCCTTGCCAATGTTGAGTTGAAGGCAGGTGAGAGATCGAGTGGGGTCAAGGAAGCAAGGAGGCAAGTGCCAACTCACGCCCAGCGGAAATGATGAAGCGCCCTTGCGCCTTGCGTACGACGGCTTGGAAGTGCGCTTCAGCAGCATCGCGCACCTGCCCACCACCACCACCATCACGCCATATCAGTAAGTCATCAATACCAGGAACAATGCCCGATTTGCGCTTGTACGGCGACGCTGTTCGCTCGATCGCTATGGGCGCCAGGTGAACGAGCCGCCTACTCACGTCGACATAGTATGGGAATAAGGTAGGGTAGATCGGCGCGTCTTTGCCCGCCGTCAAGCCCCAGAGGACCATGGTCGAGAAGCCGGTCTTGCGGAGCGAGGCGATTGGGTGGACTGAAGCCGAACAGCACAGCAGCGGTCAGTCAGCCATAGTCTTGCGCTCTTGCGCTCTTGCGCCCTTGCGTGGTCTCGCCAGCCAGCTATATACAGTACTGCAACGAGAGTGAAAAGAATAGAAAGAGGAGAACAGAAGACCAGAAGACCAGTAAACAAGTCGCCGACAACTCACTTGGCGGACCATAGATCCCGGCGCAGTTCAGCGTCGCCAGACTGCACTTGGTGCCAGAGCGCTGCTGAATCTCAGTCGCCGCCAGCTCGGCATACTTCTTTGCGCCCATATGGAACAGGCCGCCAGAACCGTACGGGTTACCACTGCGGCGACGTAGGTCAGGATGATCATCAGCCCCTGTGCTGCTGTGCCATTGTGCCACGTCAAGTTCTTGCCAGCCGGCCTGGTTGCGTTGGTCGTTGATGCCAGGGGAGAAGGTACAATGACAGCGGAAAGGCGGAAAGGCGGAAAGGTGGGGATACGATCGCACTCACCCGTTGTCCCCCGTTTGCGCGATCTGGTCGAGTTCTTCGAGGGTGTACGGATTCCAGCTTTCCTCTGTGACCACAACACCGACTTGGGCGGTCGGAGGGAGACGCGGGTTGCTGAGGGTGCCTGCCATCCGTCATCGCAAAAAAGAATAAGTGACAGCAGGTCGCTGTACTGGTGTACTGGTAGGAACGGAAGTGAGTAACCGATGGTGCTGGTGCAGACGACCGCTTTGACGCTGTCCTCCTGGGCAGCAGCCTCGAGAAGCCTCTTGGTGCCTCCAAGGACAGGCGCAAGATGGCCCTGGCGGAAATCAGGCTGGAAGAAATTCATGGGCGAGGCCGTATGGACCACGGCATCAACGCCGTGGATCGCTTCCCCATATTCTGCCGAGTCGAGGTCGCCCACGGCGTACAGCTTCAGTCGGCCCGAAGCGACATACGGAGAATACTCGGGTGTATCCAGGACAGACTGGCGTTTCGCGTCGGATCGAATGGTGCCGCGGACGTCCCAGCCATGGGTCAAGAACGAAAGCGCCACATGCGCCGAGAGCTGGTCGTCCAGCAGCAGCAGCAGCAGCAGCAGCATCCGCATATCAGTCAAAGGTCCAGGCTGGTCGTGCTCTGAGAGACATGAGTGGCGTAGCACTCACAAATCCCGTGATCCCCGTGAGCAGTACTGTCGGCATCGCGCTTGTGCTTGTGCTTGTGCTCTAGCTGTACCTATATCTCGCCTCGTCCGAGCGTGTACTGTAACGAGCGATCACTGCCTAGCAGTCAAATTTGCAATGTGCACTGACGGAGTGATTGAACTTCATGAGCCACAGCCAGAGCCAGAGCCAGCGTATATAAATCATCTCACTGGGACAGCGTCCATCACGACCTCCGCTCGGTCAGCGTCGTACAACACCGAAGTCCGCTCGGTCAGGTGAGCCTTTGACAACACCGAGCTCCGCTCGGTCCGTTTGCCCCACCGACCAATAAGCAGCGAGCAAGCCATCAACAATCAATGGTGGTGCCCCTATAATCGGCTTTAGTCCCCTTTGTCCCTTATCTCCCTGATATTTCTTCAGGTTGCATTCACCGTGTCCTTGGTCGATGCGCCAGCGTCCGCCTCCGCAGCGCAAATGGCTGCGGACATTAAGCACATTAAGCTTGATATGGTTGCAAGCGGAAGCCGCAAGAGCCGAGAGGATGCTAAATCTTGTATCTCCGGGCTTCCGGGCATGACTCCGAGCCCCATCACCCCACCACAGCTCGGTTGATGTTAGCTCGCATTGGCCTACATCCTCCACATCTACCTTCCAGCCACTCCTCCACTGCCACTTTTGCCCGGCGCTGCTCTGTTCCATGCTGGGAATGAACGACACTTACTATCACCATGCATGACGACAGCTATGGTACCATGTAGTAGATTCTAACACTGGTACAATCCGACAACAACAAGTAGATCCAGTAGCAACCAACACAACCCAAGATGGTACAGCAACACTCACACCCACACCTACACACGCCTTAGATGGCCCAGACTACACCCTTGCTCCGCTCCGCCGCTCCCCTTCTCCAGGTCTAAAACTGACGACCTCCAAACACGTCTTCCCGTCCCTCTGACAGAGAACGACTACTCTATCGCCCCTGAAGCTCACGCGCCACACAGCATCGCACGGTCGAGTCAATTCCCGTATGAATCGACCCGTTCTCACATCCCATAACTTCACCCGACCGTCGTTGCCTCCTGATACGATGAACCGATCATCGAATTGCAGCGTGGTCACGCTGTTGTCGTGTGCACATAAGCGATGTTGGCATGTTAGAGTCATGAGATCGAATATGATCACACGGCCGTCGGAGCCGCCCGTGATGAGACGCGTGTCAGACATTTGGAGTTGGCCCACAAGGGCGGTATGACCTTGCAGCAGCGCAAGACAGTCGCTGGGGCTCGGTCAGTAATGGCAACTCATTGAGACGGAATGACTTGGGACTCACCCAGTGGCCGCTGACCATACACGGATAGTCGAATCAAGCGAGCCCGTGACGATAGTCTGGCCATCAAAGGCGACAGAGTAGATTTGATGGTAATGACCGCGCAGAACATGGATGCATTGTCCTGTATCAACGTTCCACAGCTGATAGGCGGATGATCAGCTTCTACTCAGATATTGTCGCACGATGGAAGACTTCATCTTTCACTCACCCTCGCCGTGTAGTCATAACTACCTGACACCGCCATATTCCCCGCCACTTCCAGCGATCGCACACTGTGCTCGTGTCCACTGAGAGTGTGCATCAAACGACCCTGCTCGATATCCCATACACGAAGTGAGAAGTCTCGGGAGCCTGAGACGGCAACAGGCCGTCCGTCTAGCACTTTCAGACACCGGATCGTCGAGGTGTGTCCTGGAAGGGAGAAGATGCATTCGCTGAAAGACACGTGATAGTATTAGCCTCATTTGCTGAACGACAGGAACCAATCGGTTGTACTCACCCAGTATCGACGTTCCACACCTTGACCTCGCGATCACAGCCACCTGAGACCACCAGATTCCTCTTGTTGCCCGGCCAGCCTCTAGTAGCACCACATGCATCGCTCTGCTTCATCTTCATGGCCTCTGGATTGACAAATCTTCCTGTCCGATCAAAAGCGTCCCCTATTCCCAATCCGTAAACAGCGGTAGGCAGAGGTGTGAAGCCCATAGCGGTATTCGGCCGAGGTGCTGATTGAGGAGAAGCGAATGTGGGCGAGCTGTTGAAGGTGGAGCTGCGAGGCGCGTATCTTTCCTGGGTAGAACCGTTGAAAGACGATCGGCGAGATTGGCCCTCATCACGATACGCGCCGGAGGCTTTCGCGCCGTACGATTCGCGAGCGAATGGATCCCCGTGATTGCCATGAGCTTGAGGGAGATGAGGCGACGGTTCTTCCTTATAGCCACTTTTGGACTTTCTTGGCGATCCAGGAGATACCAGCACAAGGGCCCAGACGCCTTGTTCGTGTCCTACAAGAGAACCGCGATACTCGCCCGTTGTAGAGTCAAAGACGTGGATCTTGTTGTTCGCCATGCCAATAACGATGTAGTTGTCATCAAAGCATAGGGTCGTGACGACGACCTCATCGGAAGATATATGATTGGCAAGTATACGACCCCTGCTCAGCCAGTTAGATTCTGCGTAAAGTCGATCAGCTAACATTCGGGGGACGTCCAACCGGGCAGCTTACCAGTAAGATATGCATTCTTAAATTGCGCTTTGAAGGAATTTGCTCGTTCGCCATTCCTGCTCGGATTGAAATTCAACAATGCTACCCGCCTCTCATCGCCGAAAGGTGTTTTGCGCAGGATGCATCTCGGCTGAGATCCAGCCTCCGGGTTGACGTAGGGTTGAGTATTCCGACGGTAGCTCCTGCTGGGATTGGAGGGTGGGACATATGGGAAGCCGTGATGTTGGAAGAGATCTTTCCACGTTGCTTCGTCCTGCAGGAGGGCATTCCAGTATTGCGAAACTCGAGCAGCGCGGGCCAGTGTCTTTGGCTCGTCGACCTGAGACAGGGTATTAGTGTGATGGAAACCGGGACTCAAAGCTTGAACCGGGACTCTGGACTCACAAAGCTAAGACAATGCAGCGCAAGTTCGAGGGGCAGTTCCCGTAGAAAGTCTCTACGGAGCAACGGCTCGATCTTGCGTGATACAACCAGCGCTTCATTCAGCCTAAGCTCGCCCACCAAGCCGGACAGAAAAGCGAAGCGTTGCGAGCGTGATAGATCGTTGAAGCGGTCTAAGAGCTCTTTCGGAGCTATCGGGGTGTCAGCTAGAGATATCGGTACATCTGATACATCGGAGAGTAGGAACGCACCCTCGGCGCTCTGATCTCTATCTTTGCCTTTCCACCTCGGCCTTGCAGGCGCGTACATGTCGTCTTCCTCCAGCTCCTCATCTTCATCTTCGTCATATGCAACGTCATATACTGAATGCGAATGTTTCGGTGTGGGACTTGGCGCTGGAGTAGGCGGGCTCAGAACGCCGGCTTGTGAGGAGGAAAGTGCAGCGCCAGGTGACGGGGTCGGCAGAGGGACGGGCTGATTAGCGACGACGCCGAGATTGAGGGAAGCGAGGGTATCGTTTATGCTATTTCTGGGAAAGGAGGACTGTGTGGGAGTATGCGAAGGGGGTGACGGGGGAGGCTGTGTCCAGTGCGGTTGTTGGGTTAGAAGCGCAGGGATCGACCCTGGTGCAGAGGCAGGTGGGCTGGACATGGCCGTCGGTGTCGGTGTCGCTATCGGGGCCGGCGCCGGCGCCTGTACCGGTGCGATGGAGATTGGCTATGCGCGGCACACGAGCGAACGAGCTGATCGATGAGCTGGATGACAGCATGCACCGATGCAGGTGAGAGTCGGGTACAGTGGAATGCTGCACCGATGAGATGGTATCGATGGAGAAAGTCGTTGTTTACGAGGTGCGATGTGGAATGTATCAGTGTATCAGTGAATTGAATGACAAACCACAGTTATGCTGAGACAGTGCATCGCGCAATACCGCCATACCGGCATCTTCATTCGTCTCATACAACCGTAATAGGGAAATCGGCTTCCAACTGCGAATGCCCGTATCGACTGTCTCCAGTCCTGTTTCTGCATATGGCTCAAAGACATAGGACAAAAGGTTTTAGGTCGAGGAAGCTGTATGTGGACGCTTATGCCCTCGACTGCTATCAGTGCGTTGATCACTGCAGAACGTGATGAAGTGCGCAGTGCATGTGTGTATTCATGGGTATAGAGACCAGGACCATTTTGATCACCACCACACAGCTTCTTGGTTGTGCTGCCTCGCAGTGTCTACAGCTATCGTTCCTGCGCTGCTGAGACTCTCGACTCGTTGTCGCTGTACTCTATGCGTGAATGAATACAATCTATCGTGCATGCACGCCCGACTATCTCTCAATGATGGTGCAGGTGTGCGATGGGATAAAATGGACAAAAAAGAACGAGATGAATTCAATGGTGATCAAGTGCCACACTGGAATGGTGATCACCACCAACACCAACACCAGCACCAGCACCAGCGCGTCTCTCTTTTAAGCTCATCTCATTCTCTCCACTACTACTAATCCACATCCAGTCTCTCCTTCCATACTTGCTACCATACAAGAGGTCGAGCACACAGAAGTTAACGACTCGACCACCATGGACCCCACAAAAGCTCAGACGACGGCGACGTTTTCTCATCTCAAAGCGCAAAAGGCTAACAAGGTGAGTTTGGTCCGTCCACGAAGCTGTCTTCTGGCGTGTCGCGCTCCAAGCAAGCTCGTCTCAAGTGACAAGAGCGATGCGTGCTGGCAGCGCGTGAAACGCGTGCAGACGTGCATGTCACTGCTGTACTCCTGCGAGTCTGCTCGTGCTGACGCTTTGCACTATCAGGTGTGCTTTGATTGCTCGGCCAAGAACCCCACCTGGACATCGGTCACATTCGGTATCTATCTCTGTCTCGACTGCTCGTCCGTCCACCGCAACCTCGGAGTACACATTAGTTTCGTTCGGTACGTATTCGGTCTACCCGTAGTAATGCCTGTCCCGTTGCTGATAGCTCCATACTGTCAATAGCTCGACCAACCTCGACTCTTGGTCATTGCAACAACTGCGTACCCTCAAGGTCGCAGGAAACGCCTCTCTTGCCGAGTTCTTCACCAAACACGGCGGCACAAACTTGCTGCCTTCTAGTGGCACTGATGCAAGATCGAGATACACGAGTCGACAGGCGGGTTTGTACAAGGAGGAGATCGCGAGGCGAATTCAGGAGGACGCGCAGAGGTGAGCACACATCATCCCACCCTTTAGCTGAGCTCGCTAATCGGTAATCACCCTGCCCGCCAGATATCCTCATGGCATCCACGTCGAAGGTCTGGAATTGACACCAATGGCCTCGCCTTCCAAGCCTTCTAATGATGATGACTTCTTCTCCACCTGGGACAAGCAAAAGCCTGCGCCTGCACCCGCCACGACAGCTGCCAAGCCCACCGCCCCACCTTCGATCGGAGCTGCACGTCCTATTGCTCCCGCATCACGAACCGTCACTTCGTCCTCTTTGCGTACCGGATCATCGGCTACTCGTCCTGCTGCCGCCTCGCGCTTGTCTTCTTCCACCACTGCATCTTCTGCGCCTTCTTCCGGTGCAAAGGTCAGCAAGCTCGGTGCGAAGAAGGCTGCTACTACCATCAACTTTGAGGAAGCCCAGCGCAAGGCTATCGAGGAGGAAGAGAGGATCAAGCGACTTGGCTACGACAAGAAGAAGGAAGAGGAAGAAGCACGAGCTGTGAAAGAGCGTGAAGCCGAAGAGAGGAGAAAGGCCAGTGCGGCTGGAAGCAGCAGGAGTGCGACGCCCGTCAATGGCGGTTCTAGTGCTCCCAGGCGAGAGGAGAAGGCCCCTGCGCCTGTCAGACTTGGCTTTGGCCAAACTGCGGGCGCCGCAGCTCCAGCGCAGACCAAAGCGTAAGTGGTGTGGTATTCAAATATCAGCATCAGCTAATCCCGGGTTCGCTTGATCAGCCGTGCGCAGCAAGTGGACGATGTACGTGTTGCGCGGGACAAGTTCGGCGGCCAGAAAGGTGAGTCGCGGAATCATGTTGCACGACCGCAGTCACTGATACAGGTATATGTACCTAGCAATCTCGTCCGACATGTACTTCGGTCGAGGCACGTACGACCCTTCAGCAACAGCAGAGGCACAAACACGTCTGCGCGACTTCCAAGGGGCGACAGCCATCTCGTCCAACGCTTACTTTGGCAGAGAAGAAGAGGAGGGCGAGGATGCCGAACTCGGTGGTGGCGACATGTTAGGCTTGGGCGATAACGAGACCATCCAAGGGCTCGAAAGGGGGATCAGGGATATGGCTGGGCGGGTCATGGCTAATCCAGATGTGCAGAACCTGGGTGATCAGATCCGGATTGGAGCACTGAAGGTGAGTGCGAAGTCGTACCAAATCCCTCCTATCGCTTTAAGTTCCAAACGATGCTGACTACTTCGGTGCGACGATAGCTGTCCGACTACCTCTCTTCCTTCGAGGGGCGCTAGGACCAGACCATATGTCTGCTTCACTCTCGCCCTCCCCACTGTTCACCTGGCTCTTGTACGTTGTCCCGCGATGATGGCGCTGTCAACCACCCTTCACGCCGAATCTTTTCGCTATATACCCTTGGTTTTTGCTAGTTGTGGTGCCTATGATATCTTTTCGACCTGTGGGACCACGCTTATTGTTGTGCTCAAGTCCACAGCATTCACTCACGCGAATAATCTGATGCGGCTGTGGCAGGACTATGTCTTGATGAAAATCACTGACATTATACGATGTACATGGTGATACTGCTGATTACTGACTTATTGGCTAATGCTACCTACTCTCCTTCTTCTCGATATTCTTACTGCTAGACCTCCTTCACATCTGCACAGCTGCACAGCTGACCATCATCTCATCCACTCGATTCATCTCTCTAAGCTCGAAAGACATGGCCGTGACGCTTGATAAGTAGAGTGAAGATCGCGTTTATCCCTTTGCTCTCGACTTCCAGAGGAGTTTAGCGTGAGCCAGAGCGAGATAACTCCTGAAGCACGTTCGGGCGAATTCGTTCTTGTATAATTCGGCGGGATAGTCTGCGCCCAACTTGTATGCTGCGGCCTGCAACGGTGATAGAGGGAGTCAGCATTGATTCGTTGATTGCTTCTGCCGCCATCCTATTTCGTAGATGATCAAGACGGGGGAGAAGAGGACGAAAGACCAGGTATGAAAAGGGAGCAAGGGAGACGAGAGATTGGTAAGACCAGAACACGCGCGTACCTGACCAGAGATGACAGCGACTTCATGCGCATTGACCAAGGTCCAAGCAGCCGCATAGGTAGTATGGTTGTTATTCCTATTCAGCGCCCAGATGAAGGGCACGACGAAAGCGTAGTGCGTCCACGCATGGCAGAGCTGATGCCACCAATCCTCGCGAACTATCATTGGTGATCGCCATCAGCACTACAATACATATTACTTTGAGGAAAAGGAGAAAGTGACGGGGCGACGACACGCACTGATCTTGTCCTTGCGGATCTCCTCTTTGCTCCATGTCTCCTGGTGTTTCTTGTTCAGGAAGATGGTCTGGAATACGTGATCTTCAGGAGGCGAGTTCTGCGCGTGCAATCATCAGTCAGTGATTCTTCGCAAACGTCAGGAGACGCATGACTCACCTGGTCGAGCTGGTACTGGAAAGCGTTACAGTCAAAGCACATTTCCTAAATCACGCATACACACATGAGCTTGGTATTCTCGACTGCGTGTCAGTGTACGCACGAGCTTGCGAGCATCTGCCGGGACCTGCTTGATCATGTACATCCTACGGTTCAGAAACGGATTCAGCAAGCGCTCTGCTTCGATTTTCGATTTTCGGACATGTAATGAAGTTTATACTCACGGCTTGAAGTCCTTCTCGCCCTTCTGGATCCTCTGTGAGTCGTCGCGCCCGTTGACGGTGGATACAGCTTGAGATTGGTCAAAGTCGATGGTGTAGTACTTCCTAATGTAGTCGATGTCCTATAGCGTAGAGTCAAGTCAGATCAGTCCCTCACATGAAAGTCGTGATGAAAAAGCCAGAGCAACACTCACATTGTGGGTAACGGTGATATCGTCACTCCAAACCGTATTTCCAAGCACGATCTTCTCCCTCCAGCTGGCCGATTTGCCCAAGACGCGCTTGGCCGTATCGGCCAAAACGCAAAGGACGATCTCGTCGTACGTTTCCTCAGAAGTGGGCAGGTCCTGGTCTGCGCCCACGGCGTTGTGGAGGTCGGCTTCTTGGCGTCTTGGGCGGAGCACAACACGGACTTTCGGGGAGCGGGAAGGGACAGTGACCAGCTCCGTGTTGAGGCGGACCTGCACCAATCAAGTACCTGTCAACCCATCCAGCCCTTCTAGAGGTGTGAAGGACGACGCCACACGTCGAACACTCACCTTGACGCCGCGCTCCATCAGCTTGTGCTGCCACGTCCTGTAGAACTCGCTCTCCTCGGGGAAGACGACCATCGGCGGGAGGTTGGACGACATGCTCTTGTCATCGTGCGGGTACCACATCCCGTACGTCGGCGACGTGTACAGGCGCTCCATCATGATGGTGGGTAAGTCGGGGGTGGCGTTGCCGGTACCGAGGAAGAGGGCCAAGCTGTGCACGAGACAAGCATCAGCGGAAGCTTAGTTTTAACAGGTACGTGGGTGCGGACGCAAAGTAGACGACGAGGACGTACCTGGGGAACAACATGTAGTTCAAGAACTCATCACTGAGTCCAGCGATCTTGCACGCGATCTTGATTGGAATCAGGGCCCAGAAGATCTCAGTCCACCTGACGATCTTGAGGAAGGTGTTGAAGCGGGAGATATCCTTGGCATGCTTCTCCACGAGGCGAGTGGGGAAGACGTTTGTCCAGAACTGCGACAGCGTCGCGCGTCAGCATTATTTCGGGCGGCAAGATTTGGCTTTGCAGGTGGTGTGGGATGATGGTGCGAGCGACTTACCTTTTCGCCTTTCCCGAATGAGACTTGTAGGTCCACCCTGCGACACTATCAGCTATGATTCTGCTTCGCATGCGGATAAAAGAACAGATAAGACTCACGGCTCGGCCTCGTAGCCGCACTTCTTGAAATGGTGGAACGTATGTCTGCAGACCCCGTATCAGCGAGTGTCCTTACCGAAACAAATTAGTGGAAGAGCAAGAGCAACACCCACTGGTAGATATAACTACCGCCCTGGACACCCTGGTTCATCCACTCGGCGCCGTACTTCTTGTCGATCGGGATTGAAAACGCCTGACCACCGCAGTACGCCTGCGCGTCGATGAGCGTCACGTCGAATTTGTCCGGGTGATTACTCAGTCCGTCGGCGCATGTCATCCCTGCTGCGCCGGCGCCGACGATCAGGACTCTTTTCCGCTGGCCCGCGGGTGGGGGCGAGGACGAGGGCATCGTGTGTGTGACCTTCTTTGTTTGTTTGCTTGAAAAGGAGTCGTGGACCGTTGTCCGTTGTTATTATTGTCGAACGCTGATTCCAGAGACGGATGCGGAGTGTTGTCTTGCAAAAGACTACAAACGGTTGTTGAGAAAAGAGATGGTCAGATCAAGATCCGGATCGCTGAAGCTGATCGTGCAATACTATATATCAATCGCTTGCCAAGGTCGTATCAGACTTCAACAACACTCGATGATCTCATTGAATCTGCATCTGACAGCCAAACACACAAGCGCATCGACGCGATTGCTCTCTGTACGAGCTAATCGAGATCGAAGCCATCGATGTCACAATTTGAGACAAATATGCACGTCATAGGGTCCGACGAAATCTGAATCTGTTTGGCTCGAGTTTGTGGGAATCGGTGATTGATCCGAAAAATCGAATCGCAATCTCAGGCACCATCTCATCGGTAGTCCTCCAGCGACACTGACGCATCGACTCTACGAACAGGACTCTGTTATATACAGACATGTGCATACGATATACAGGACCACACACAGTCTACATGTACTAGTATCGCTACGGGAGACACCAGTGAGGAATAACTTTCAGCCTATGGGTAAGTGGGTACAACAGTGATATCGTAGTTATGCGCGTCCAGCTTGTTGCACATGGGGTCTTGCCACCGCACTGAATCGTCATCTCTCTTCAACATCATTCGCGTTCGACGGCTGCTGGATTCAGTACAGATCTTCCTCTTACACGCGAGGCCATCACCTACAATCGGTACGAGCTTCAGTGGGCACCCCGCTTTGCACTGCGAGTGTCAGAGGGTAAAGAGTCCGACGTCTTGCTTCGGCTTGGCTTTCCAGTATCCGCTTTGTCGCGAGAGCTAGCGCCGGCTTTAGAGGATTTCTTGGGCGGCAACTTGCTTGATGCTGTGGCCTTCGAGGCTGGGATTGAAGCGGTGTCCTTAGTCTGCCTCTTGCTCTTCTGCGCGCTTTGAGCCTCGTCGTCCGAGTCGTCGTCCACAGGAAGAGTACGCTTCTTTGACTCTGAGTGACCAGAACGGGTTAAACCTCGTTTCTGTGATGGTGGGGGTACTACAATTTCTTGTGACGCTGCATTGATGTTCTGCCCCTCATCAGCGCCAAGTTTGCTTTCTTTATCGCTTTCGCCCAGTTCATCGACGTTCTCGCCTGCTCGGGTGGCTTCTATTTGCGACGGAGTCGCAGATGTCGGTTGCTCCTGGGGAGTTTCACCTTCAAAGCGAACACGCCTTGATGCATTGCTGACGGTTACGAGCTCGTTGCTAGCCTCATTGCTTGATTTTCTCGTTCCTTCGTTGAGCTGGTCCAACTGCTTCTTCAACGATTTGTTCTCAGAGGATAACTGACCGGGTGATCGTCAGTCTCCGCACAAATTGTCAAATATGTCAGATATCGTTCACCTTCTTGGCCTGATTAGCTGTTCGGCAAACAAGAGACATAGCAGTCAGCTATTGCGGTCTATTCGGTCACAGTGATGTCGCTAACTAAGATTGTGCCTCTGCTCCGACCACCGCGCTGATGTGAAGGTGCCAGGTCAGTACAGCAGCACTGTCTTGCAGAGCAGCTGATGCGCTCACAGCTTTCGTCAGCTCTGACGAGCTTCTCCATATCCAAATCCTCGGGAGTCTGCGAACGCTGTCAGCAGGACTACACAAACACTACAGACACAAACCAGAGTCTGAAGTTGGAAACGCTCAGAAGATGTAGTCTTGGGATCACTTGATGCGCGTATAGTGGCCAACTCCTCACGAAGCCTTGTCAGCTGGAGGCCGAATGTCAGCAGGAGTCGCGACGAGCTTGAAGAGGTGTGACCAACCTCGTCCAGCTCTTCCTTGGTCCCGCCAGTATTCGATTTTCTAGCCTTTAGCATGGCGAGCTGCTCGTGCAGATCAGCTTGTCGATTGTTATTGGCCTCGGCATCCTTCTGCAACAGGAGATAATTGTCAACATGTACAGAACATAAGCGAGCTTACTTCAAGTCTTGCTACTTCTCCTTGGAGAGCTGCTTTGCCCGATCTCAACTCGTCCAACTGCTCCTCGGCTTGACTCAGAGTCGACTTTGGACTCCTCAGTCAGCCCTTGGCGTGGTAGTCCATAGTGCCCAATGCGTACTTACCTGGACATCTTGGTATTTCTGGTTCGCAGATTCCAGCTCAGATATTGCCGTTCTCCGGTCTGCGCGCGCTGCGGCGAGCTCTCCTTTCAAGTCCACTTCGAGCTTGCATCGTTGACTCTCTAGGGCAATAGCTCTAGCTTGCACTGCCTCGAGATCTCGCTCAAGCCTAGATGAGACACTTCAGTATTCTGACAACCCTTGAGCTCCCAAAAGGCCGCTTACCGGTCTCTCTCGTTCGCGGCCACGCGAAGCCTAGCGTCCCAGTCACTGATCTCAGCTTGGTGCAGACTTTCTTGTTCTTTCTTGTCCAAGACGACTTGTGTCAACTTGGCGTCCAGACCATCCCCATCGAAGCCAAGCGCTGCGAGCCTATCGTCTTGCTCCAGCTCCCGGTTCGTGGCAGCATCGCGCGCGGATACGGCATCGCGGAGCTCAACGTCCAGTTTCCGAATTCTGGGCACGTGTTGGCACATGAGTGCAAAGCTCGTAAATCGTGAAGAGAGTGAACCAAACTCACTCTTCTTTCTGTAGCCTGGTTTCTTCGTCCAGCTTGTATTGTTGAATCAGGAGGTCTCTAATCGTTCCGCTCGCGTCGGCGTGATCGGACGTGAAACTAGAGAGGAATTCAGATATCAACTATACTCCATAAGCAGGTTCGGTTCGCACCTTTTGACAGCTACCTTGATTTCATCGAGATCAGGCGTCCACGAGATCTGCGCGCATTGCAGTTGTCGCCGGAGATCCTCACTACAGTTTTGTCCGAGTGCGTTAAGCGTCTGATGCTTGCTATACTGATGCTGCCCTACTTACTTGAGTCGATTGGAGCTGTCCAGCTGCGTCTTAACCCCCATCAATTCCTCTGTCCTGACGTCCAAAGCCTTTTGAGCTAATCGCGCCAATGTTGGGTTGTACGTCAGCGACCGACAACCGAGAAATGATTGGTTACAACTCGCCATCCTTCAGACTGTCGGACGTGCTGGATTGATTTTCTTTGTCCTCCCCAATCTCTTGGAGGGTCTTCCTGACTTTTGCAAAACGCTCGACATAGGCATCATGCTCTGTGTAAAGCCATCATGGTCAAAATCATGCTGATGCGTTCGACCTACTCTCTTTCATGGCCTTCGTGTCTTCACGAAGAGAATTCGCTTCCGACCGCAAGTGAGCGATTTGATCGTTCAACTCGGTACTGGAAGATTTCTCCAATTTAGCAACCTCTGCCTCTTCTGCTGTTTTCCGAGCGTTGCTGCACAGATGGTCAGCGAGCCGGTCGAATATATCAATTCCGGACTCACACTTCGTTGTACTTTGCGCAGGTGCTGTTGACCTTTTGAAGCCTTCCATCAAGAACCGCCTCCTTTTCGGCCCACGACTTATCGTGATCCATTGCAGCACTCTGGAGCGCAGATATGGTCGCTTCCTGCTGTGCAACGATACCTTGCAGCACTTGGTGTGCTTGTCTCTAGGATCGCGATGTAAGCGTTTTGCAGTCACGTTATACATGGGGTGTCACACATACTATTTGGTCGCTTTCCTTTTTGCCTGCCACAGCGTCCATGAAGAAGCGCATTGATTCTTCGGCTGCTGTGTCATCAGAGGAAGACGGTGCTTGTGCCAGTGGCTGTTGAGACCGGGGTGTCCGAGTGTGATCAGAAGCGGTGGCAATGCGCCCGTTGCCTCTTCCGAGGGAATCAGCTCGACCGACTGACGAGGGTCCAGGAGCGATTATTGAGGGAGGGTGGACATCGAACTCATTTTCGCTCATGTAAGCTTGCTGTGAGCCAGATCTTCTCTTTGAGGCGGGAGCTGTTGATCCCTTGCGATGGTCTCGGACAGGAGGAGCGATCTCATCAGCGTTGAATGGCAAAGTCGGCTGGCGAAATTGGAGATCTGTGGCCATGTCGTCCATCGAAAGCGGCTCTTGTTTGACGGGGACGAACCGACGCGAATGCATCTGGGTGGCAGTTGAAGGGTTAGGCGCTCTTTGGGTGTGAGACTGATTCGACGGCGTAGGCGCTGGCGCATACGAGTCGAACGATCCATAGCCGGTATCGTGTCTGGAATCCCGCTCTGCCGATTGAAGAGGACGCGAGGGGTTGTTGATGTTGTTCGTGTTCGACTTGGATCGACCAGGCGGGGCTTCGTTCACCTGATTCGAGCAACCGCGCATCGGCGTCGGAGGCACTCCTTCGGAGCTGTAAGGGGAACTCCCACCCTCCATCACCTGTCGTTGCAATGACTGCATCGATTGAGTGGGCTGACGAGGATCTCGATAAGGTTCGGACCGTCCTGTTGAGGGGATACCGCGTTTCGGCTGCGTTTGTTGGGTGACCATTGGCATTTTTTCAGATTATCGCAGAGGAAGACGATGAGTTGGAGTTGGCGCGGCACTGGCTGCGAGACACGTTAGCGCTCGCTGTCATCAAGTAGCACGAGTGAGAGTCGCCACCCCGTATTGGTAATGATGCTCACCTGCACTCGCCCCCTCGGCTGAGATGGTCCCGCGTGGTGTGCTGTCCGCGGATGGACAGAGTAGATCGGGGCGATGAGAGGGGATAGAGAAGAGATGAGTCGATGGCAACGAACGTGTGGAAAGAAGATGATGAAAGAGAGAAAGAGGAAGAGGAAGAGGAAGAAGAAAAGGATACGACAATGTTGATGCTGAAGGCGGGTTGGTCACCTCTCTCTTGCTCACTGCTACAGCAACGCACGGACCCTTTCAACACGGTCATCTGCCTCTGACGCACAGGCCTCCATCATGACTCATCTGCTTGGGTGGCCGTCTCGTCTATTGTGTAGCTGTCATAGATCATGGTAATGCATAGTATAGCTTGACAACTGAGCAGCTCACTACTCTCGACCGGCACCATGGTACACCTAGTCCATATAGTCCAACGGCGAGGTCAAGTGCTTCTTTTAGTCCTTCTCCCACTCCAACACGATCCTTGGCGCAACTTCGTCAGCCCCCAACTAGCGCAGTGGACTCCATGAGGTGGGTATCATGATGGTTGACTTCATACTTTTAGTGAGCTTGACTGTCTGTATCCCGTACAAACGTTGGTCAGCGCTGATCTTGGTTTTTGGTATGTTGAAGATCAGACCAAGCTCACCTCTTGCACTGTGTCGCTCCAGCTGCCAACGGTCCAAGCTTGCTCCCGCTTCACTTTACGCGTGTGCATATCGCTGAATAGGTTTATCAGCGAGATTCTCAATTGAGCCATTGCGTGAGTATGTGACGAGCTTACGGGTATTGCCAGATATGGTGGACTTCGTGCAGTTGGCCCACTTGGGAGAAGAACGCGCCGACAGGTTGCTACGAACTCCTAGTCAGCCTAATGATACCTCCACGATATCGATACATAGTGAAAGACGCACCACGAAGCGACGCCTCGCCTCCATGCCCCTTCGCCAAGCATGTTCCCAATCCAGCAGCTTCCCAGGTTGAAGCTCGTAACTACGCAGTTCGAATATGCCTCCATTGGGATAGCCCGATTCTCGCGGAGGTGACGAAGGCCAGAATGAGAATTCCGACATGAGCTGGTGTTGGCGTGAGGTGAGGTGTGGGAGGATGGCAGACTCGATAGCGGTCAATTCCTAGCATAACCATGATCAGTGGATCACACGTTGCTGAGCCTCATTCAGAGCTCACTTTGCTTTCGCGGGCAGCGCGCACAGTCTCGTCGTATCCTTTGTAGTTCTCGTATTCGAGGATATGGACAAAGTTGCCCACTGACCCGACTGTCGCCTCCCAACTCCCGGTCACTTTGACACCCCCAAACTCGCTGCCTCGCTCCATCAGGGTCCTGAAGTACTTCTCCGCTGCTCCGAGATACTCCTCCCTCTTGCTTGGTATGATGGAGTGGGTGATCTTTTCGTGCACATATTTGCCCCTCCCGACAAGCTTGGAATGCTGTCCGTGGGAGTCATCATGCGCGATGAGCCCCTCCGCCTTGGCTTCCTTTGAGCCATACAACAGGGACTGCGTGGGATAATCATCAATCCTGCTCTATCCACTGTTAGGACGATGCATGCTCACGCCAAAGAAGCCTTCTCCGCCTTTTGCTGGGTTCGTCGCTGGGTCCTCCTCAGCTTCAGTTGGCATAGGGCCTTGGAGCGGGTTCGGTTTGTCGGCAGGCTCAGAACGTATGGCTGAGGTGTGAAGACGGTGCGTAGATGCCGCGCAGCCGCGAGTCGGTGCGTGTGCCGCTGTACGTATGCCGAGGCGGGCGAGTGGCGCGAGGGATGTCGGTGCCATTGTCTGATGCGATCTCGTAGTAGTGCAGACGAGAGTGTGACTGTTGATATCGTGGATATGTAGAAGTTGGATGACACCTTACGCTGCTCGGTGCTGTTCCCCCGCGTTGATGAAGGGCAACAGTCTGCAGGCCCCTCATTCCACTCCATTGCTTCGGACCGAGTGTAACCGAGTGTTAACCGGGTGATCACCTCCCCTTGCTCCCTCTCTCGCGCTGCCACGTTACATAATATCGCCGTATTTCCGCTCAGCTACTGTAGCACTCATCACGCATCACCCACCACCTCGTGCTCGTCGTCGACGCTGACACTGACAACAAAAGAGTTCCAACAGCTACATTTCGTCTTCCTTCTTCATCCTGGCAAACAGCAGGAGCCAAGGGCTGGACCATTGATATTGCTAAAAAGGTACTTTCGACTCTATGCTCTAATTCTACTTGCGATACATTGGCTCATCACTTGTCTCTTCTACCTCCCATACTCTGTTCTCCGCGCTGTTCTCGCTGCTACGCCATGTCGACCCGGTTTCTTACGCGACACCGACGTCGAACTCAATCCCGGATATTCATCGGTCGTACTCCATTCTGTTTAACCACATGCTGTTCACAGGTCTAACCGGACAAGACGCGTATTTAGCGTAAATACGAAGAGTCTGTTCGACTGATTGTACTTCAACACGAAACACACAATTGCGAGGAAGCATTGCGTAAGTCCCCTTCATCTTTTTTTGAAATTGCATTTGCTCACGCCCCATCCCAGCTATGTCGTATCAGTCCGGCGAACCATCGGACCGCGGCTATTCGCATCCCGACCAAGCCCGTTCCCCCATAGCTAGAGAGATGGACGACAGAGAACCGCCTCGAGCGGGCTTTACACGCGGAGGCTTCGCGCCTATCCCGCACAGACATCTCGACCTGCCTCCCGCACCGCCACTACCTGCGTCGATGGGCAGATACGAGCCTGAAGAATGGGACAAACCGCGAGGTCGAGAGAGGGAGTTTCCGAGGCGTGAGCTGGATCCGGAGCCGGAGTGGGAAAGGAGACCGGACTGGGATGATTACGACCGAAGAGCGAGAGGGCGTCCTGCCCCGCCTCAATGGGAGGACGATTACGGTACGTCTGACATTAGTCCTACTGTTGCTCCCGAGATCACGTGCTGATCATTCACCATATCAGACCGACCGAAACGTAGACGGTCTCCATCTCCCATTCCTGCTTCCCACCGACCCCGTCTGCATTCCCCCTCACCACCCCGATATCCTCCGACCAGCCATGGCATTCCCGACCCAGCATCCATCGAGACGTTACTACCCTTCCGAGCGTTCGCCGAGTGGTTCCGCGCTACTCACCCGCAAACCGCGAAGAATGACGAGGAGGAAGTGAGGAGGTTCAGAGAACAGCTGGATGGTGGATTGTTGTCAGAGGCTGCTGCAAAGGAGAAGGTGGGGATGGCAAAGCGGTACGAGAGATATAGGAAGGAATACACTTCACGTCAAGTGCGTTGATGACCTGGCTGATCGCACAAATTTGGCTGATCAACGTTCTGTGGTAATAGCTGTACGCGCTCTTCCTCACTCACCGCGAGTCGATATGGTTCGAGGAGCGATATTCCGATTCCCCAGAATTTGCTGCCCTTCGTCGTCGTCTCAACCGTCAGGGCCGCGTTACCACTGCCGAGAAGTACCTCGAGGGGTTGCGGTCCGGAGCGTATGACTCTGCTGATTTCAGCACGACAGGTGGGCTCAAAGTACGATCAATAAAGGACAAGGGACTGACACTGGAATCTACAGATTCGGCAGATGGTTCATCGCGTCGTTTAGGGGAGAATGATGAGCCAGAGGGTTTGGACCGAGCTTTGGGAGATAAGAGCGACTGGGCAGGCGACGAAACCCTTCGTGTCGAGATCGCACCAAATACGCAGCAAGTCTTCGTGAAGACCGCTCCACCGACCACAAGTCGCAAAGCATTGGAAGAGGTGAGCTGCCGTGTCCTCAAACAGTCTGTGTCACCGTAGCTGACTTGTTGCATTCAGTTGTTCGCGTCTGTACCCGGTTTTCAGTGGCTTGCGATCAGTGAACCGTCGGCAAAGCGAAGCTTTCACCGCGTTGCTTGGGCGCAATACGCAGATGGGATCAACCTCGAGGAGGTCATTCAAAAGCTCGATGCATCAAAAGTGAGTCTCGTTGAATCAATCGTCAACCAGAACTACGGCTGACAGTATGTCCAGATTGACGGCTTCACTTTCCACATGTCCGTTAATTCTACTTCCACGATCGGCCGATTACGAGTCACTCCACCCGTTGCCAACTCCCTGGAGCGTTTACTTGTCGATGGAGAAAAGGCCAAGGCATTAGCGTTGAAGCTGGAAGAAGAACTGCTGGGCGATGATGAAGAGCCGGAAGCAGAAAAAGTCGAAGGCGAGAGTGAGCCGACCAAGAAGGAGCCTTTGGAGAAGCCTGTTCAGGGATTGAGGGAGAAGACGAGTGATATAGTCGACGAGACAATATCTCGACTATTAAGCAGCGAGGGCCTAGGCGAAGACGAGCAAGATGAGGAGCGAAAGACTCGACGGGTGAGCTGGTCTTGCAATCTCACTTTGGCTTTGGCGAGTGAAGCTGACTTGTCCTTCCAGGCCAAGATCATTGCGGATCAATGGATCTCGTATCTACGCCATGGTCTCTCGACATGTTACTACTGCGTCGCACCTACCTCGTTCGCCGAAGAACTATACCGAAAGTGTATCGGGCATGTGCGGCCTCATCCCAGCGTCAAACCCGAAAAAGAGGAGCCTGAAGCCGAGCCCCTGCCCGAAGCCGAAGTCGAAGCCGAAGCAGAGGGCGAAGGCGGTCCGACAGATAAGCCAGCTGCTACTGCCGACACCGAAGATCGGGAAACGCGAGATCAGGATGACCGGCCGGCGCCTGAACGACCGTCCACAGCGGGCGGCGCTGGGATCCCTTCGAGGGGACCCAAAGCATCACTGTTCCCGCAGAAGACACAAGATGAGAAGTGGGCGGAGAACGTCGACCACAAGCTCAAGCCGCTTCTCGAAGAAGTGGATGTGGTGCAGTATGGCGGCAGAGATCCGGAAGAGTAAGCTTCTACTCACAGTGAACATATGACCGGACACAGCTAACCCTTGTAATCTACAGGGAGACGCGTAAGCTCACTGCCCCGCTGATCAAGCAAGAGGAACCGAGCAAATACCGATGTAAGGACTGTAACAAGCTCTTCCGCGCCCCCGAGTTCGTCATTAAGCACATCGCTGTGAAGCATCCAGAAGCGACAAAGGCGAAACTTGACGAGGTGAGTGGTGTTGTGGTTGCACGTGCAAAGAAGGAAAGCCAGTGGGATCGAGCTGAACGTGTCCTTCTGCACTTATAGATCGCCTTACTGAACAACTTTGTGCTGGATCCTCAACGCTTGCAACCTGGTGCATCGACTTTAGCGGCGGTGGACGACAAACTGATCACTCCAGCCTTCCGCGCCGGAGCAGGTATCATTGGCGGACCCAACGGGATGACGTCCAATAACGGACCGATATTCAACCCTGCTCTCCTGAATGGCGGAGGCGCGAACCAACCGGGGTTCAACATGATGCAGCAGCAGATGATGATGATGATGCAGATGCAACAAGCCATGATGATGGGCATGGGCGTTGGCTCGCCAGCGGTGAACGGCGCGGCCGGAAGTGCCGGAACGGGCAGCGCGGGTGGGGCAGGATTAGCAGCGAGGATAGGACCGTTGGCCCAAGCTCCTGCGTCGGCGGGATTACCGTTACCCCCTGCTCCGCCAGGTGGGGAGGACCCGCGAGCTCGTCGCGGCCGAGTCAGTTATCAGGATCTCGACGAGCCCGGCGGTGGAGGTGATGGCGGCCTGCCATATTAGTTCCTAGTATACTGAGAGTAGCAAAACGTTATCGAGGATATACTCGCATACACCAGTATGAAACCGTATACTCGGCGATGATGTCTAGTGTCGATACGTGTTCTGTACCGTCCACTCAAATGAGTTTGCTGGACATTTAAGTGCTGCACGAGGAGAGGAAGCTTTCTCGACCCTAAACGAAATTGTTCACGTTGTCAGCATGATAAGGATAATTGTACATGACATCGCCTATCTAGAGTGATGCTGGTGCTGGTCTAGTGGGCACGGGTGTATACAGGACTGGAATACTTGACTACTCGAATTGCGAGAAACTCAAGAGGATTAAGGACGATGGGACGAGCTAGAGACGGAGGAGTGGAAGAGGAGACTACAAGCTTGTCCCCGCCAGGCCGAGGTTCAACCCCAGCCCAGCTCCTAGACCGAGGCATGATCCGTCCGCAGCTCGTGAGCCGAGACAGACATCGACGCAGAGATCGAGGATATCTTGTTGACTAGATCGCGAACGCCAGCCGTGAAAGTGATCAGCTTGGCTCGCAGTACATGATTGCAAGTGAGGACTCACCCTTGGGGACAAGTACATTGCCCGTCTAGCGCCACTTGGTCCGCACGGCAATTCTGGTCTGAGCTGTCGGAGGCTGAGCCACTGGTAGGGGTAGGGGTAGGTCGAGGATGCGGGTGCTGTACGGCTTGGGCTAGGGGCGCAGGCTGGAAGGCGCCGTTGTCTCCGTTGTCGTCTCCGTCGTCGTTTGAGCCAGAGCCGGAGCCGGAGTCAGAAGTGCTTGATGGCGTGGACGCAGGTGCCGAAGTCGGTGTGGCGCTAGATGTGGCAGAGGCAGAGGCAGTGAGCGAGGAGGTAAGTGTGGTCGAAGTCGAGGTAGGTTGCGCGGTGTTGCCTACCGACTGAGCTACAAAATTCGTACTGGCCACTGAAGGTGCGGAGGAAGCAGCAGCGACGGCAGCGGTGGAAGTGGCAGGAGCAGTCGTCGTCCCGGCACTGCTACCACTGCTACTGCCTCTACTGCTATTAGCCGCAGCAGCATTGATGGCGGCAGGGGTGTACGCGGTATTGGAAGCAGGCACCGATTCCGCATCAGCGCCGTTGTCGTTATTGCACGAAGCGGGATTGACGGTGGCAGTGCTAGTGACTGTGGCAGTGGCCCATTGGGTCATGGTGGCCGTTGCCCATTGCATTTGGGTCTGAGTGACTGTCTGCATCTGCATTTGAGTCTGCGTCTGAATCTGAGTCTGCGTCTGAGTAGCGGTGTAAGTGGCAGTGGCAGTGATTGTGTCGGTCGTAGTGAGCATCTCGACCTAAAGCATAGTCAGCCTGTGGCTTCGACACGGATAGCGCGTAACAACGTGGAGCATGCCGAGCGGACTCACAAAGACGGTAGCGGGGAGGATGATCGTCTGGGTACTGGTACTAGTCACACTCTCCACGTTAACATCTTCGTCATTATCTTGCGCAGACACGGCGTGAGGGGTACTCTGTCCTTGAGCAGTAGCAGTAACGGTAGCGATAGGGGTAGCAGTCGGAGTCGGAGTTGAAGTAGGCGACGGGCTAAAGTGTTCAGCCGCAAAGCCCAATCGGGGGAACCCCGCACCGTCGTCCGAGTCGGGGGTTGCGGAGGCAGTAGGCGCAAAAGCGGTAGACGCAGTAACAGGAGCAGTAAAAGCGTTGTTGATGTAGAAGGGCGTCTCTTCCGCTGAAGTCTGAGTCTGCGTATACGACTGAGTCAGAGTCGCAGTGATAGGCGCAGAGAGCAACGTCGTTGGTGGGATATCATTGACCACCAGTCCGCTCGCTGGGGGCGCGGTGGGCTGGGTGATGATGAGCGAGTGGGCGTGCGGGTGCGCCGCGAGGAACGCCGAGCATTTCTACGATACATCAATGAGCAATGATTGACACCGATCAGCGCGATTACTCTTCCGTGATGGACCAATGGACCTTGGTCGAGTGCAGAGTCGGACTCACCCCGTTAGCCAGTCTGCCGGCGGGGCACGCATACCCGCCATCGCCATCGCAAGTTGGCATCGCGTATGCGGGATAGGGGAAAGTCGAGCCGCCAATCTTGATCTAAAACCAACCCATCTATATTAGCGGATATCTACGGTACTCCTCTGCCGCAATCAACGCCACAGAAGTAGGAGGTAAGGAGTATGAGCCTCACCTCAGCTTCGAGCCACGCTTGCAGACCGCCCACTACATCCAGGCCTATATCGACACTGAGCTGAGCATCCAATATGACCCCCGAGCCGTCCTGCCAGCACGCGCAAGGCAGGTCGTACTCGACCTCTTGATACGTGTCTTGTACAGGCGCACAGAGGAGCTCTTGCGGGGAAGTCAAGTCGATATTGAGTCCTAGGTCCACACTTAGATCGAGGCCAGCGACGCTAGCGTTTAGCCCCACGTCCCACGAGGTATCGAGACCTGCGCCTAGGTCGGCGAGCAGCGTGGCCGGGGCATCGAGCAGCGAGTCGACCAGGTTATTGTTGTCGTTGTTCAGGAGAGGCCGGGCGGACGCTGCGGCGCCTTGAGTGGAGGGAGTGGACGTGGGTGGCGAGGTGAGTATTAGTGGGGCTAAGTCTAGGAGTTGTGGTGCTGGCGCCGGGGCTGGGGCTGGTAGGGGCGCAGCGAGGACGGTGGAGAGGAAAGGGGATAGGGCGAGGGCGGTGATTGTGTTGATGGTGGTAGCGCGGACCATCGTGCGGACGTCTCGCTAGAGTCTTGCTAAGAGAAGTGGATGGGAGCTAGCTAGTAGCTTGATCGGCGGCGAATATGAAAGTGAGCGAAATCGAAGGTGGTATAAGGGTAGCGTTGGTTGTATCAAATGTCAAGTGTACAGTGAATGGTGTACAGTGAATGGTGTATGGTGTATAGTGTCAAGTGTGCAGGTGTAGTGCGTGTGTAGCTGCTGACGTTGTCAAGAAGTTGTAAATGAACGAGAGCGGTGGTGACTGGCAACCACGAAACTGTCTGGCGTATGGCGTCAAGCGCTAGTGAAGTAGAAAGTAGAAAGTAGAAGGCAGTGCCCGACGTGAGCGACTGCAATGTAAGCAAGCGACTGAGAAGTATACGGAAGAGTGACTCCAGCTGACCACTCGCCAGAAGATATATGAGCTATCGTCGTATACCACTACTGTATTCTACTGTTGTTGGGCCGCATCGCATAGCATCGCGCCACGCCCACCCGCCACGCTGCTCGCCACGCTTACGGTCGTTGCTGGACTGATGCTTGCACGACTGTTGACTTGTTTACTAGTCTATTCCTTTGGTCACTTGGTCATGCCGACCCAAGAAGCGAGAAGCCGCCAGAAGCGCGATTGCGATATTGACCATCATTCATCCATGTAATCAGTCAATATGTCAATCACACTCAATATTTTCAACTAGCAAACTACGACCGCCGCCATGGCGCTTCGCAGCTTGTCTCGGCGGTTTCGCAATCCCAATTCCAATTCCATTTCCCATACCCGACGTATGCGCAAGTCAAACATGCATTATATCTCCTCTCGCTACAGGGTATACTGTATCTCAATTTCGACCGAGCAGACACGCAACAAGCAACGAGCAAAAAGAGTTCTAGGAACAGAATAGGATATCAAGATAGTCCGTGTATCCAGCGACAAAATTACTGCACTACGCCAAGCGAGCACCTCATGCACTTTCAATGCAGTGTTTCGATTCCAGCAAGCACTATCACGTGATGGTGATCACGTTGCCCTTCTCGTCCTTGAGCACGACAACCTCGCACGGGATCGTCTCTCCCGAGTCCATGTAAGTCAATATGGTTTGGTCCAGCGGGTCCGTCCTAGACACGGGTAAAATCGTCAGCATGAGCTCGGCCCACATCATCTACAGGAAGGCAAACGAGGTATTAGCTCACTTGATGGCCATCTTCTCCAACCACGATCTACCGAGAACAACGTCAAAGTGTTCCTCCTCGCTGATGTATGCTTGGTGCGAAGCGGTTTTCGAGCCGACGGTGATGGAGACGTTGCCGATGACCTTCAAACCGGTGTACCCGCTCGAGCCCATGTGGAACTGCAGTCACCAGAATATCAGCATCACGGCCCTCGTTCTTTGAGATAGCCAAACACACCTTCTTGTCCACCAGTCCGAGCTTGACGGCGAATGACCGAGAGACGTAGACGTGACGGTAGCCGGATTTGAGCAGCATTCGCACTATATCCGATTGGTACTGTAAGCTCTTGCACATGGGCTTCATTCTTACTGCTGAACTCACCACCCTGCTGAACTCTGCCCGGGACGCCAACCTTGCCCGAGACGGTGCGCACGCCGATGTTGTTGTGGAACTGCAATATCGGTTGTCAGTCTGATCCGCATGACAGACGGTAGAAACTCACTTCGATCCACTCGCGCTTAATAACTTCGGCCATGGGCTCGGCATTGTCGTCTCCCCACTTGCTCTTCCTGGACGCAGTGCTCATGACTGACTTGGCTCTGCTCTTGGTTGACGGCGCCTTGGCGGCCTTAGGGGGGTCGGTCATGGTCGAGTTGCCGTGGCCGTCAATGATAGTCTTGACTGCTGCTGCAGGCGGGCCGAGGAGAGTAGGAGTCGATGTGCCAGCTGGGGCAGCTTGGGAACCAAAGTGTTGAGGTTTGGGCAAAGTTGAGCTCTTCTTAGGCGAATCGGTAGAATCGGATTTCATGATAGAGGAAGTACCGTTGGGCGCCGACTTGACTGATCCCGAGGCTTTGCGGCTTTTGGGCTTGGCGCTGTAGGAAGGCGGAGCGGGAGCAGAAGTCGTCTCGCCGAAGTTGACGTGAGCTTGGGGCGGGCTCAGGTGGAGAGTGGCCGAGGGCGTTGAGGTAGGGGGTAAGCGGGAGAGGAGGATCTGCAGGTCGTCCTCTGTTGTCGCATGAGCGAAGTAGAGAGATGCAAGAGTCAGCTGCTGTGTTTACTAAGCTTGTCAGCGAAGGAGATTCGCACGCACCATCGTCCAAGCTCCACTTCTCGCCTTCAAACTCGTACACGAGGCCGGATGATTTCGAGGGCTGCTTGCCCGCATCGGCTTTCGCCCATATCCGAGCAACGAGATCTGCCTGTGACTCGCCCTCTGTAGACGGAACATCGTGAGATCAGTATATGCACGACAAGTAGAGGTGAAGGTAGACGGGGCTGGGGAGCTGCGCATTGTTATGGAAGGGAGTGGAGAGAGGAGTGGGAGTGGGACGTACCTTTGTAGGTCAGCGCAAAGGTCTTTTGGGGTGTATGGACGTTGTACAGGAACATGGTGTGTGTCGGTGTCGGTGTCGGTGGAAGAGTCTGTCGGAGCGAAGGATAGTCTTATCCCTCTGAGTGGATGTCGGAGATGCACGAAGTACAAGATCAAGTGACGAGTGAAGAAGGGGAGTAGGGAGTAATGTTGACAAGATAGGGAACGGTGAAGAGGGAGGTAGAGCAGTGAGCAGTGAGGTAGTGAGCTGTGAGTGAGCACCCTCGATTCATTACTTCCCGCTACTAGTCAGGCAACGAGTAGATAGATAATACCGAACAGGGCAAGTTGCAAGTCAGATTATCAGCAGCCCTAGTGCGTCATTCCCACCCTGGCTGGCTGGCTGCACACGGCGATCACCACTTCTACTAGTGAAATAGCCGATTACGGAAAAACATCCTCTTCCGGTTGTATTGGCTCGTTGGCTTATTGGCGTATGGGCCTTTTTGGGCTATTAGGCTATTAGGCGCAGCGCTAACATGATGTCATCTCCCACATGCCCACTGCATTTAGGCGCGCCAAGAATTATTTCGGGCAGCTGAAACCGTTCACTCGGATACTTGACACAATCAAGCAGAGATCAGCAAGTCAACCACGTCAATCTCAGCTGCAGTGTCAGTCCGTGGCTTGATAAGGTGATAGCAAAGGTGAGACTTCTCTTTCTCTCCCTGATCACTCTCTATCGTGCGAGAGACGGAGCGCAGAAGAGACAGAACCCGATGACGATCAATCTGGTAATCCGCCACGCACCCACTCGTCTCTCATTCCTCACTAGCCTAAACAGCTAGTCGAGAGAGAGCTCAGAGCAGAGTCTGATCGTCTACTTTTACTCTGTCTTGTTCTGTACTTGTACTCTAAGCAGTCTTGTACTCAAGACAGGGTGGTACGCGAAATACGACCTAGGGTGCGGGAGGGGAAAGTAAAGGCGAGTCTGAGGGTTGAAGCGTTGAAGCGGGGACTAGATTCATGGGTTTGAGATTGTTCTAAATATGTGATGCTGATCGTTTTGATCTCGCAGGTGTGCGAGTTAGCATAGTTCATTTGGAGTATAAGTAGTATGATGACAGATGCAAGCACATTCATTTCAGCATTTATGAACAGATATTCCTTCCCGTTCTCTTCTCTCTACATCGACAATTTCGACACTCTACACCGAGACTCTTGACGCTCTCTACACCAACTCCTATAACATTCTTAGTCATCTTCCACCTCAGTGGACGCACGCTCATATGATCTTCCCAACAACGTCCTTGACCGTCTGGCCGAAACCACCCGTAGAGCCGAATCCCCCAGCACCGCGGGTCGTCGCGTCGAGATCCTGCGAGGTCGTACATCAGCACGAGCACAAGCATACACAGGCTTTTTTGATGTCAGAGTGGATGAAAAAGACCACTCACGTCGACTTCCTGGATGGGGGCCAAGTGCACTTTCTCAAGAATCAGTTGAGCGATGCGATCACCGTGGTGTACTGCGATGCGATCACAGTGTCAGCTCAAATACAACAGGAGAATCGTAGTCTCGCTATGGCTAGATCTCAAATATGGTCGACGTACTAGTAAAGTCGTCGTCGGAGTAGTTGAAGAGCAAGACTTTCACCGGTCCTCTGTAATCCGCATCAATTACTCCGGCACCAGTATCGATCGAGTGCTTGCTCGCTATAGCGTGGCAGCCACGGAGTAAGTCAAACGGACTGATAGGTGTTCAAAAGTATAGCAGAGACATACCCAATCCGCTTCGAGGAGCCACACGACCATAAGTCCCCTCGGGAACCGCAATGCTGATTTGAAGATCGATCAAAGCTTTCCCTCGTGCTGGCACGACACTCTCTTCCGCTGAGTAGAGATCGTAGCCGGCAGCAAGAGCCGAGCCGCGTGTTGGTACGGTAGCCTTGTCCGACAAACGCTTCACTAGCAGGGTATCGGATGGCTACGAATAAACAATTTCAGTTTCTGCTTTTTGCTTAATGAAATTCGAGGATCGAATGCTCACGGCAGCTGGAGAGGCTTTCGGGGTTTCGGCGACAGACTTGCTCTCTGTAGGCTTGCTCTCCGTAGGCTTGATGGACAAGTTCGCAACGGATTCCTGAATCGCTTGCACGGGCGAAGCGGCTACTGGAGACTGCTCATCCTCGCTCTCGTCTTGCTCAATTTCCAGCCCTTTCGCCGTGACTTCAGGCACCGAGTCAATCTCCTTCTTAACTTCTGGCGGCGGCGTAGGTGTCGGTTCCTCCTTGATCGGTGCGGGCGCGGGAGCAGACGACGGTGCGACGGGAGCAGTGTAGCTCGCTGGAGCAGATTTGGATTTGCTGGGTTCGGCGTGTGCGTGGGTGGGCGAGGGGATGGGCGCGTTGGACGTGCTGGTGGCGCGGGTCTCGAGGTCGAGTGCTTTCGGTCTCGCCGTCTTGCCTGAGAAGAAGTCGGCTGCGGATTGGGCAGGCTCGATCGAGTTGGCAGGTGGGAAGATACTGTGTTTCTCATCAGTAAACCCAGTATCGTTGTTTGGAAGACGCGGACCACTTACTCGGCCTGGAAAGACTCTGCTTTCCTCGGGACGATGAAGCTGAGAGGCTCAATACCGCTTCCTGCAAGCTTGAAACCACGCGCAATCTCATTCTCCTTGACATCGAGGGATCGGCGGGGAAGTAATGTGAAGCCGCGTTCTGCAAGATGTAAGCTGTGGACTAGTCTCTCAGTGTTGATTGACAGCTTACGAGGATCAGACGACTTGTATTCGCTCAGGAAGTGCAGCGAATCGCTCTCGTACTCGTAGTATCGGATGTTGCCGTCTCTGATGAAGACCGCGTCAGCGATATTCGATTATTACCGTGGAGCCTCGATAGCTTACCCCTTTCCAACCAAGAACAGCACGTCGTTGCCCTCGGCGAAGAATGGCATGATGATACCACTAGGTCTGGTCAGCTCACAACTGACACACGCACGAAACGACGTATACTCACGCGCTGGAATCCAAAGATTGAGTGTCGAGATTAGTCAAACCACCCGTCTCCCACAACGAGACTTGTCGGTCGGACATGCGGCTGAACTGCAATGGAAGTCGACGTTAGCAGGATATCTTGAGACAGCACTCTTCGCGGATCAGGAAGGTGTACTCACACCAGTAGTCGCGATCCTGTCCCTATCACCTAACCATACTACTCTGGAACCCTTGACTCCTGCATGACCATCGGTAATTCTGACAGCCTCGGTACCGGCGCGAGGGTCGAACAACCTCAACTTCTTATCTCTACAGGTCTGATAATGGACATAGCACATCAGCATCGTAGTGCCCTGACCAGCTTTCGATACCGGAGTATAGAACTCACAGTTGCGAGGGTGGTTCCAACCGCATTCCAAGCGATGCTTTGTATCGAGTCCTTGTGACCTGTCAAAGTAATTTTGGGTGCATCTTCGCTCGCTCCGATATCCCACAGGCGAACGAGGTGGTCACCGGACGCTGCGGTGAGGACGTTGGATGAGGTGGGGTGGAAGATGACTTGGCCTACTTTGCTACAGTAGTGATATGCAGGTCAGCCGCGGGTCTTGAGAGATATGAATCTTGCACCATGATCCTTGGAATGCAGCAATGTATTGTGCAAGTCACGATGGGGAGATGCAAAGAGATCGATACGAGCCACTCACCGCCCACCAGCGCTAAGACGAGCTTGCGGCGCCAAGTCCTCAGGAGCCCAATGGTCCTCTCCCCAACCTTCGAACACGCTATCATCGACTTTCCAAATAAGCACTACAGACCAACACGATCAGCTTGGACTTTACAATGCGAACGGTAGCACGGTAGATCGAATGTATTACATACCTTTACCATCCTCGCCCGCGGAGGCTACGATGTTGTCGTCGAATGGGGACCAGGCGGTATCGAGGACCGGGGCCGTGTGACCTCGCGCAAGAGGGATGATGTCGGGGAGTTTTGTGGGGAAACCAGCCGGTTGCGGAGCGGTGAAGGGCGAGAAGACCGGGAGGATCCCGAAGGCCTATAACCCGAACGCAATCACGTCAGCTTGGCCAGAGTGCCTCACAAGGAGAAGAGATAGCGAGGGAGCTGGATCGACTCACACCTCCACCGGACACTTGCCAATTGACAGCGATGTACTTGCCGCCAGCAGCGACTAGGTCCGTGTCCCATGCTGATCCGCTGATCTTGGCGTTTTCATAGTTGACCTTGGATTTCGCGCCGTACACATGGCGGTATTTCGACTGCGAGCGGGAGCGAGCGAGACAAGCATCAGCAAGTGAACAGAGGCAATGATGTCGTGTACGAGCGTATGGTCTGGTCGCAGCTGGTGAGACGACAGGAGACAGTACAACGGTACGATAGGGGTATCAAGGACAGGAATGTGCTCACGGGTCGGACGAAGCGCGACATTTTGTATTCAGGTCCAGATACCTGCCAGAATCCTTATGTTCAAACGGCGAAGCGAATTAGAATGATGGGTATAGGTATGGGCGCGAGGTAGTGGTCAGCGGTGTTGTCAGTGATAGTGGTAGTGACGCTGAGAGGTTCAGTCGCTGGGTGAGGCTGGAGGCGCGTGGCGTCACTGCGGTCCATGAGTGAATCACTTTCCCACGGTCTCATCATTCAATTCATTGTATTATCGTCCGTATACAAAAGTCATTTATCTACCTTGGTCTATGCTACAAAGGTCGAAAGAGTCCCATGCGGTATCGCACAGTGCTTTCACGCCTTGCTCGTGCTCTCCATTTCGTTATCCAACATGCCGACTTGGTTAAGCAGAAGTAGTCCAAGAGTGCAGAACCACACGATCCACGCAAACGCCAGCTTGGCCGTATCGTCCACCGCGCCAACCAAGATCCGCAAGAGCTCCTCTAGTCCCGACTTGCGCATACTGACACTATCAACCTCCTTGATCTCCCAGGGTCTGTTCTCCCTCCGAAGCCCGAATTCGGGCCTGTAGGCAATTTGCATCCCAGCTTTCCAGCCATCTTCATGGAACCCGTAGCCTGCCCAAGCGCCAATAAAGTATAGTCCCCGCCCATGCTGGTTCTGGATCTGGGGTAGTTGTCTCTGCGCCACGAGTAAGGCCGGCGTGAGGATCGGGTGTTGATACGTCCATCGACTAAGGGTCTTGTTCGCTGCTGGCGGAGTGGGGGGGTTGAGGGTGACTAGTACCTGGCCATGTTTCTCCTCGGGCACATCTTGCATTTTGTTCAGGATGAACGTGCTGCGACCGCGTGTCAGCTCTGACTGAAAACACGCTGACCACGAAGACCGCCCTGGCGCGATTTTATCTCGAGCCGTAGAGCTGAATAGGTCTACTCACATCGCAACGGTGCTGACGTCCGAAGCTGTGGTCTTCGGCTCGTGGCTTGGTGCCAACGGAGCAGTCGTCGTGAGGTAGTTCCACGCTGTCGTCGGAGTCGCATGTCAGTGAATATCGCTAGCGATTCGCGAGTACAATGTGACGCACCCATCCGCGCTCCCTGGCGTACTGGCAGCAGCTGATCACGGTGTCAACCACAAATCAACAACGTGGTCAATGGCTAGGCCAAAAGCACTCACAGCCTCATCGTAGTGAACCACGACTTCGTTCGAACTCCACTCGCAGCCGCCCAGTACTCGTCGCTCATCGGGCGTACTGTGCTCGCCCAATATCCTAGCAGCTTGATCCGTGTGCGTGCTGAGTTGCGTGTCAGTAATCGTATATCACCAGGATACAGATGAGACGAAATGAGAAAAATCAAGAAGGCTTAGACTGACGCAAAGATGACCTTGTCGTAATACACCTCTTCGCCTGTATGGTTGACTACCAACCACCCGCCATTACTCGGGACGACTTTCTTGACGGGGGTATTGAGGTGTAGTCTATCCGGTCTGATACGCCGAATGATCTTCTCGACATATCGCTGCCTGCGACCACCGTCGTTCCCGAAATCAGCCGCTGACCACTGATCCTTCTCTAATTACTGAATGGACTTGCCACCGAAGAGGTAGGAGGTAAGAGGCAAGAGGAGGGAGGTGGGGACGATACGCACGAGCCGCCTTTGACGGTGGGCCAACTCGGTTTTCCCCATAATTGGAGCATTTGGTGGTTATGGAAGAACCGCACGAGCGTTATTGCCGGGAAGTCCAGCGCGACCTTTTCCGGGGGGATCGCCCATATTCCGGCGGTGAGGGGCTGCGAGCATAAGGGGTTTATCGTAATCATCGATCAGCCACAATCTCTCCTCACTAACTTAACGCGAAGTATGATAGGAGGTAGTTTGGGTCTGTCCAGGTGACAGTTCGGCAAACGGCGGAAAGAACTCACGAGTAGGTAATCCTCTTTGAACGCTTGGCTGTACCCTTCCCTATCGAGGTACTCGCCAATGCTCAGATCATAGATATCACCCGGGCCCCGCTCCACCAGCAAGTCCGATGCAAAGAGGTGGAAGCGGATGATATCCCACATCATGCGATAGATCTTCGGGCGGAGACTACGCGTCGCGTCAGCACCACAAAAACATCGACATCGGCAATGTCATCAACATCGTTCGAATGTACGTGGTGAAGACAAGTAAGAGGAGACCGCACTGACATATTGACCGATTGGCAGAATAGCGAGCTCATATTCTCGCTCGCCCATTCGAACGTGCCTTTGTCCCGCGAGAGGGAGAATGAGATTGGCGATTCGACTAGTTCCACCTCTTTTGATTGGAGGAAATGGTGGAAGTTTGGGTAATTCTTCGCGTTGATGGCGATCTGCCAGAGGCACATCACATTGATTAGTGGGTCGTCATCGTGGGTGACATCAGGATTTAGTAGACCCAAAGAGACAGTCAGACTGTCTGACTATCGGACACCGCGATGATCGTGTCGGGATACGACTGGCTTTGGCACGACACTTACGAACGCACTGAACGACGAGGAAGGAAGACGAGATCAGTCACTAATCTCGTACTTTCATCTTTCATCTTTGTACAGCGACTCACGTATCAATCTCGCACTTCTCCTTGCCTGGCTCTACAGTACACAATACACAATACGCAGAGCACAAGACATCGCACGTCAACCCTATCCAAGCCAAACAGGTACGAGCCGACTCCAGACTCGGACTCACGTTGGAATTCAACGGTATTGGCGTGCCCGCCCCACCAGTCCGCGCTCTCGTATATGTGGACTTCGTGTTGCGTGTGTTCCGTGAGTGTCTGCTTGTCCACTTCATCAGCCTTGTCCTTTTCTTCTTGCCTTTTGCTCTATGCTCAAAGCAGGCAAGGTGCGCAGTGAAAACTCTTGAGGGTAGTTATCGACATCACTCACCCACAGGGCTGAGAGGCCCGAGACGCCGCCTCCTACAATAGCCACTTTCATCATGCGCGTATATTTCTGTTCGTGTTCGTGTTCGTGTTCGTGTTCGTGTTCGTGACCGAATAGATCATCTGTCGTTCGTCGTCGTTGCAAGTAGCTGTCAGATGTAACTGCTGATTGTAAAGCAGCGCAACTCGATGAGCGAAGCAGTCCGAGCGAATCTGTGGGGACACATGGGAGCACACAGGTTATACCTTGTTGCTTATCGCACATCGGAGCATCAACGGTGCATAGTAGCTTGCTCCATCATGAAAGGGGGTGTGTGTCGGAGTTCGGCAACTCGGTGTTCGATTCCTAGCATCAAGCGATATCGTACCTCAATCGAAACTCATACTGAGTGCCTTTATCTTCGAGACTAGTACTAGTGCTAGTGGACCCCTTATCCTCCGAAATACTCCTACCATGGCCGCCAGCCCGAGAAGCGGCTCGCTCCGGCACCCAGTCAAACGTGCAGTGCAGTGGTCAGTCCAGGTTCACCACGATCTGCAGCGCCACTGATCTCATAATCTGCCAGTACGGAGTATTAGTATTGCAGACTAATCTGAAGTGAATAGACCGATAACCACTAATTCCGACTGCGCTCAGGAGTATCAGGAGTGTAACAGGAGTAATTCTTGAGATCCCCTGTGCCATAAATACACAAGTGACAGCCCCAATTACGACAGCGCCGAAAACACCATCCCACCATGACATCACGCACCACGGATATGTATGTGATCGCCACGTACAGGAGTACTAAGTGCGGTCGGTATGCGCCGGCGGCGTCCCAAGACGAGCCAACGCACTCAACGCACGTGCGAGGCAGCGCGCGCTCCAATGGTAGATGCAGCGTATACCGCACACAGGTTTACCCGGGTGTAGCGTTACGTCTCGACGAAGCAAGGGAGGCGGGCCACAGCGGCTGTCGGTGACTTGGATGACGGTTGATCGATTGGATGATAAGGAATACATATGACAAGTACATGGCTGCAGACGTGAATGGGACACCAGTGATCATGATGAACGGGCTGGCTATATCCCCAAACACGAAGCAACAATCGTCTGCTGTGCGCTGCTATGCATGTGGCGTACTGCGGGATAACGGCGCGAAGGATGATATAGACTCGAGGCCACAATAGAGGACTCCACCTCGCAGGTTATACCTTTTCGACCGAAGCCAGCTTCTATATACTGCAATCACTAGCTGATAATGCAGTACGACGATGACGCCTTGGCCTTGCTACTCTTGAGAACACCGGCCACCACCTGATCCAGGTTCTCCTCTTTCAGGCCCAGCAAGTGATTCGCGGATGCTTGCTTTCCATCCTCCCAATTAGACCGGAGTATGCCGAGGACTTCCACTATCTCCTCGATAGCATCCGCGTCGCCAGCTTTGGCCTTTTGCTTTCTGGCGCTCAACCACTCTTCGCTACTCTGCTCTATTCGCTCGAGCTTTGATCCTGAGATCTTTTCGATTGAAGCGAGGACGTCGAGTTGCGAATGGCAGAAGGACTGGATGTAGAGTAACTTATTCTCCGTCTTTGTCTGATTTTGGATGATGCCCACTACCGCGCGCCCGATCTGCGGGAGGGTGCTGCTCGACCATCTCTGCTTGCCCGCATCGAACAGCGTCACTTGTTTCTTGCTCAAGTCGAAGCCTAGCAACTCGGTTTGCAAGCCATAATCGAAGAAATGGCCAGTGATGAGACTCGTCCAGCTAAACCCTTTATTCTGCTGTGCTACTTTATCCACATATTCTCTCACTTTAGCTTTCTCCTCGTACAGATCCAGATATTCTCTCGCGACCTCATCATCGCTCGAGACGCTGCCGTAGTCCGCTAGTATATATCGCGTGATCCCAGCATCAACGCAGACGTCCGCTAGTTGTCGTTGGAGATCAAAGGTTTGTCGTCCCAGGGCTGACACGAGGACGTCGTACCCTTTCAAAGTAGCTACAAGCTGCTCGAACGTCGGGTCGTCGGACGGTAATTTGAGGTGTTTAGCTCCGGGGTACGATGGAGGGGCTTTCGACGAGGGGCGTAAGAGCAATGTCGTCTCGATCGTCTCTTTGGTCAACAACAGCGCTTTGACGATCTCTGGGCCGACGCGCGAAGTAGCGCCAAAGACGAGAACACGTATCGGGCTCATGGTGCAGTTGATGAGATGGGTGACGCAATGATAGATGTTCAGATGAAGAGAGAGAGAGGGGAAACGATATGTTCATTATCGAGCCAGGATCATGTTGATCATGTTGATGCAGTCGGCGTCGGCTAGCCGGTGGACCGGTGACGACAATTGACAGCGGAGATGTGCGCTGTCGTGCTGATTTCTGAGCATACATGATCGCACTCTGGAAGCTGCTTGTTATGGCCCTTGACACCCGCGATGACTGTTTGCAGTACGCAGCAACATGCACTGACACATTGCCCTATACACCCATACATTGCTATAAATACTATAAACAACTACTTGATCTGTAACTCAAACTTATTGGCACACCCTAGTCGCTACGAGGTATCCGGTAAGAGTGGCCACTGCGACCCATTTGGCGACGACGGCCAACTTGGCCTTTTTGTTCTCCCAAAGCTCGCCTTTTGCGCCCGCTTTGTCGATGGCATGCACGTCTTCTTCGCTGAGCTCAATGTCGCCTACGCCGAGGTACCCCTCGAGCCGTTCCTTCTTCGACGACGTGGTGATGGGTACAGCACTATTCATCAGTTTCTGAGCATACGCATTATGGACTCACCCTTTTGCGACCGACCACGCGAGGAGGACTTGCTCGGGCTTCACCTTGAGTTTCTTGGCGATGGCGTCTACGGGCTTGTCGACTGGACCACCTGGCTTGGAAGTAAGAGGGATAAGCGTCGAGTATCCCTCGGGGATGATGTGCTGGCTCGCCATGTACTTCAGCAATGACGTGGTGGACTCGATCACATAGGGATGGAGGAGGATCTGGTTGATGACCGGTTTCACCGAGGCGGAAGCGACCAGCTCTTTCAGTTGCTCCTCATTAAAGCTGATCACGAGTCAGCAATAGCACCTCACGATCATGATGGGAAAAGTTGTGAATAACTCACTTGGAAACCCCGATCGACTTTGTAAAGCCGAGCTTCTTGAGCTCTTCCAACTGCTTCCAGGTGCCCTCGATATCGCCATTAGTCAATCGAGGGTGGTGGATGAGGTACAGATCAACGTAGTCCACGCCGAGCTTCTCCAGGCTCTCCTCCATCGATTGTCGGGGACCTTTACCGTCTACTCCACTCCACTTGGTCGTGATCCACACATCATCGCGACTCAGTCCGCTCTCTTTGAACGCCTTGCCCACTTCCTCTTCGTTCCTGTACACTAACACCAGCCCAAGCTATCAGCACGCAAGTCATGCAAGTCATGCTGGTTACAAGATCGACCGCTTACTCACCCTGCGCAGTGTCGAGGTGATCGAAGCCTATATCAATAGCTTGGTCGACCTGGCCCGTGCAAACGTCCTTGGGTATCTTCCAAGATCCGAAGCCGATGCCGGGGATCTTACGACCGTCATTAAGCAGGATTTCACCGAAAGGCATTTTGATCTATCACTTCTGGTCTGCACCGATTAACTTGATCGTGAGGAAGAATGAACGGAAGTACGGGGAGAAGATGCTGTTGACAGTGACGAAGTAATAATGAGCTGGTACCAATTATATATACTGGAGTGCGCTCGATGCGGGAGCGGTTACGTGCGCTAACGCTTGTTGCGGTTAATCGACATGTCATCGCACACCTTCCGGCCCTTTTGGCGCCGTGTTGAGCACCACGCTGTTTACCCGTAGTGGAGGTTCGGCTTCGTCCGATGGAACTGGTACATTGGCTACGGTGGAGGAGAGCGGGCGATGTGGGATGAGATGAAAATAAATGACGAGATCGTATCACGAGCACTTGTATCAGACTGGTCACTGATACTAGCCAAATCGATCTCTCTCCTTCTCGTAGCTTTCTGCACGATCAGAAAGCGAGATAGCGCGATGGAGTCACTCGTCGACGTGATCACCACGTCCTTCCAGGCCATCTTGGCCGTCACAGTCGTCTTCACTGCTGGTTACGCTTATAATGGGAAGCACGTCACTGCTCTCAGCTCGGTGAGTATCCTCACCGCACTTTCACTCAAGTACGATCTGTTGCTGATAGTACTGCCGCAGAACCTAGCTGGTCTGGCTCGCAGTCTGCTCTTACCGTCCCTGCTGTTCACGACTCTTGCCGCGTCCTCTACACTCAGCTGGAAGGTACTATTGCAGCGTGAGTCAGCGCGACAATTCACGGAATAGCAAGCTGACGACACGATACAGTCTGGCCTACCGCTGTCATCGCGCTCACCGCGCACGTGCTTTCGCTCGCTGCTGCTGTGGTCTTCTGGAAATACGGCGGTGCGCCTTCTTGGATAGTCGAGTCGCTGACATTCAACAAGTGGGTCTTGAGTATATGTCATGTCGCTAATCAATTTAGTGTTGGCTCGTACCCCCTGCTCCTGCTATACGCGCTGTACCACGTCTCATCTTCGGGCGGACTGTATCACCTCCACTGGCGTATCAGGGATTCATCGAGCAAGGTTGTGGAGCGTGCCAGCGTCTATATCCTTGTCAACTTGATCGTGGTTGAGCTCGCTCGGTGAGTGAATTAGGCAGATGACATACCTCACACGTACTGACGTGTCGCGCAGTGCTGTCCTTACTCGCGTGGTGATTCAACGCTTTGTAAAGTCCGATATCGACCAGCCACCCGCTTTGGAGGATGCTGGAACACTCGAAGCTTCTGACGACGAGGACGCCGATGAGCGCACACCGCTTGTCAACCGTCCAGGTGCCAACAAGTCGGCAAGAGATATCGCACTGGCGCACGTCCGCTCGCCCATTCTAATTGCCGCGGTATTAGGTCTGCTTGTGGGCCTGATCAAGCCCGTTCAGCGCTTTGTTACGGGTGTCGGAGCCAATGGATCGGACGGTAGTTGGTTGTGGCAGGGTATCGGACTTGGTTTAGTCTACCTTGGCGGCTCGTACGCTTTGGTCGAAGTCTTATCCATCGGCGCTGCTATCCGTGCAGGGGAGAAGAAAGAGTGAGTCATAGTTGGATATCGACGTGCTGACTATCTTAGGAACCCCGAGGATACTGTCCCTCCTACACTTGGCACTGTCCTGCTTATTGTATTCTGGCGCTTCATCGTTATCCCAGCCATCATTCTGCCGATCATCTACGGCTTCCACAAGATCCCCTCCACCAGAGCATATCTCCAAGATCCGGCCTTTGTGAGCGCGTCTTATGCTCACTTCCAAATCGTATCGCTGACCGGTTGCACCTGTTACCGCACAGTCATTCGTGCTCGCACTCACCAGCCTCTCGCCGCCTGGTGTGCCTGCGCATGTTGACCCGTACCGCTCCTCTGTCCTGTTCTCCTCTTTCTACGCCTCGCTCATCACCGCCGTCCCGCTCGCTGTAGCCATCTCGATCGCAGGCCGAGGTGTATCTTACGACATCAATTTCGACCTTCTCAGTGCGCTCAAATCCGCTGGTGGTGGTGGACTCGCTGGTGCTGCTGCGATGGTCGTCCAGGTATTGACGCTTATGCCCATGAGGACTATCATGAACTACCAATATCGCTATGGCGGCAGTATCAAGGAAGCCACCAAGACGCTCTACGACGATGGGGGGTTCAAGCGGTACTATGCCGGTCTGGCTGCCGCTTTGTGAGTCTCAATTCAACGGCTGAGCTGATGAGATAGGTTCCAAGGACCCTTGTCTCGATTCGGGGACACTGCAGCGAACGCAGGAATCATCGCTCTCCTAGCCTCGTTCACTTGGCCCGTACTGGTCAAGACGATCGCGGCTAGTGTCGCCTCGGCCTGTTTTAGGATGACTCTTACACCTATCGATACGATCAAGACCACGCAGCAGACGCAAGGCGGCGTTGCTGGTTTGAAGCTCGTTAGAGAGCGAGTCAGAGAACGCGGTGTCGCGAGTCTCTGGTATGGCGCACTCGCTACTGCCGCAGCGACCTTTGTCGGACATTGTGAGTCTGGCTTACACAGGTATCCAGTGGTCTTCAGCTAATACAGGTTCTAGATCCATGGTTCGGCGTGAGCAACACTTGGTTGCAATGAATCAGAAACAGCGCTGACTGGTCTCGCAGACGTACAACTGGCTCTCAGCCGCACTGCCACCTCCCCACACCTTCATCCAGAAGCTGGGGGTAAGTGCGACCCCATGCTCATCGTATAACTGCTGACGCAAGTCTCTAGCGCCAAGCATTCATCGGGTTCGCAGCGTCCGTAGTGTCCGATACGATAAGTAACAGTCTGCGAGTAGTCAAGACGTATCGACAAGTGCACGAGGGCGACGTTGGATATCGTGCGTGTCCTCTCTCCCATTAACACTTCGAGTCAAGAGGAAGCAGTAAAATCCCCAGCTGATGTTTCCCTTGATGTTGCTTAGTTGAGGCTGCAAAAGAGATCATCGCTACAGAAGGCGTACTGGGACTCTTCGGGCGCGGCCTCCCCACTCGATTAATCACGAATGGCCTGCAGGGCTTACTCTTCAGTATACTTTGGAAACTCTTTGCGGATCTGTGAGCTTCCTCAGGATGTCGATGAGTGACGAGGAACGAGCTGACAATGACTCGTCCTGCAGGATCGCGGGGAAAGCTTGATCTATGGCTGCGATGTGAAGTGTGGCAGAGAATGTCGAGTGACACAGTGTGGAAGAGTGTAATGAGCATGAGGTGCGGAACGGACGATTGAAGACAGTGAGGACGTGAGGACGTGGGGACTTGGAGATATGGGGACCGATGATAATGCAAGTCATGATGAGATGATGCGATGATGAGATGATGAGATATGAGGTAGTGAGAAAGCTGGACCATACTTTCTGCCATCCAAAAATCCTTCCTACCATCGTGCTTTCAAAGAGATTTGACGACATACTCAACATTAGTGGAGTCGTCGCGCACACTGCCACGTACGACTTCAAAGGCGACGAGCAGACGAGCGCCGGCACGTCGTCCGTATTGCTGCCATGGCCGAGAGACCATTCTAGTTTCACATTTCTGGTGTGAGAGCGAGACGAGTCCCCGTGAATCGTTGCAGACATAGGGTATACAAGCTTGCCTGGATGATTTACAAAACGTGATAGTGCCAGAGAACGTGTTTGTATCAGCTATGCTTATCGCACGTATAAACATCGGCGATGTCCGCCACGTGGATGACGTCGGCCGCCGCGCAGCTACAGTTACAGTTACAGGTAATCTTCTGCACAGCGTACACGCAATGCGAGATGTTTCTTTCATCTCTCATCTGTCCTCACTCTACACTCAGATAGACAAGCAAGCTAGCTGCACCAACCAGCGGTCCCAGTCTCAAGCAGCAGCGCAGCGGAAGACACCGCGACATGTCGTCTACTCCACCAGCGCCGCCTCCTCGACGCACCTACACCCCTTCGTCGTCGTCCAGTACTGCGCAGCCCCCCGCGAGCCCAGGATGGAAAGGCAAATGGAAGACGAACGCCACCTCTTGGGGAAAAAAGGCCATGGACAAAGGCATGCAGATATCGGATAACGTCGGTGGGAAAGTAAACGATATCGCGGAGAAGAGGTTCGGTACCGAGGCGTTCTGGCCTGTTACGGGTGATTTCCCTAAAGAGATGGATAAGTGCGCTAGGATCTTACGCGCTTTCACCGGTATGTCCCCTGTCCCTCGATTGGACAAGGTCCTGGGAGATGTCTGTTGGCTCCAGCTGAACCATGTCGCCGGCAGTCGACGGCGTCGTCACGGAAGAAAAGACCGAGGACGCCTCGGGCGACGGAAAACAGAAGAAGAAATACAAGGTCATCCGCAAGATCCCCCCTTCGGTCATCGCCAAGGCAAAGGGCTTGGTAATCTTCACTTCTATGCGGACCGGTATCGCCCCGTTCGGCGGTGCCGGTGGTGCAGGACTAGTCGTCGCCAAGCTTCCCGATGGCAGTGAGTCTACTCATCCCGTTACAGCGAAAAGCTAGTACAATGTTCTTGAGGACTGATCAACGAGAATAGCCTGGTCTGGACCTGCTTCCATCTCACCCAACAACTTGTCTGCTGGAGTAAGCGTCTTGAAACTACTGCTCTACATGAAGCGCAACTGATGGTCCGTCAATCTCAGTTCCTCCTCGGTGTCGACGTATACGATTGCGTGTTGGTGATCCGCTCCCAGAAAGCTTTGGACTCTTTCAAAACGCACAAAGCAACGATAGGCGCAGAGCTGGCGGTAGTGGGTGGACCGTACGGTGCTGGAGCGGCTGTTGAAGCTGGAATAGAAACGGCGCCATTATTCAGCTACGTGCGAAGCAGGGGTGTTTACGCTGGTATCGAGGTCGTTGGTCAGGTGTTCGTGGAGCGCTTTGACGAGAATGCCGCTGTGTACAATTGGCCTGGTGTCAAGGCGGGTGACATTGTGAGTGTCCATCGTCTTGTCGTGATGTCCCATACGACTCAGCTGATCATGTCGTGTCTTGTAGCTCGCAGGAAAGGCGCGCGTGCCGGTCGAAGCGAAACTACTGCATGAAGCACTACGAGACGCCGAGACTGGTCGTGCGCAGCGAGAGAAAGGCGACGCGCTGGACCTACTGGTGCCAGAGGGCGCAGTCGATGCCGCCGCTGAACTGGATCTGAACGACGGAGAAGTCCTCAAGTTACCTCCGATGCCGACGCAAACAGACGGACACGAGCACGAGTCGGATTCCGAGACCGAGGTGGTCCATCATGCTTCTCGGATTGGATCGCATAATCCCTCCATCACCGATCTGCGGAGTGCAGCTGCCGAGTCAGCCTCCCAGTCCGAGTCTCCGGCGCCGACAGCCAACTTGCTCGTTCCCCCTCCACTCCCCACTCGCCGAAGCCAACATCAGCCCGTTCGACCACCGCTATATGACCGTAACTCATCTACTTCCCACTACTCTGACGCATTGAGCGACTCGCCGCCCCAGCCTAACACTGAACAACACCGACAGCACGAAGCAGAGGAAGAATTGACTATCCCACCGCCTGCTCCCCCAGCAGCCGACGAGCTGCCAACGTATGCCACGGAGTACGCCGCAGCTGCCGATATCCCATTCACAGCAGAAAAACAAACGGGAGGTACATCGACCCATGCTCAAGCAGTGATCAGAGGCGGTGATGGCGACGATGGCGATGTTATGAGTGAAAGCGAGAGGAGGGAGTGGGAAGAATTCATGCAGGAGCACGAGGAGAGTCAGCGGAGCGCAAGCGTGAATCAAGATCTTGGCGAAGTGTCGCAGCGATTACAAGCGCAGACCTTCGATATGGATACAGGGGTGATCACGGTAAAGCACGACGAGAGCTTGCGATAGGCTGGTCGATCGTAGGGGAACTTGGCATAGCGCGCGGTAATTGCAGTAGAATGGATCTAGAATCAACTTATATATCTGTATAGATGGCTCGAGAGCATGTATGATGTCAGGAAGGAGTTTATCGGCGCCATGAAGCGGTACCACATAACACGCCACGAGTATAAGCATAAGTGACGATGAATGACAGGGCGGGTGAGTCATTGCGGCGTGGCGAGGCACGTACGTTCGCGGCAAGGTCCGGACATGAGAGAGAGGAACTACGCAGGTCGGCGAGACCCGTTGTCCTGCGATGCGATGCGCGATGAGTATGACGGGTATAGCGACCAGAGCGTACGATCATCATCGCTGAAAGCCCTCTCATCCTCTCATTTCCAATTTATTTGATACATTCGAGTTAAGCAGTATACTATCTCGGAATGATCTATCCAGAAGAAGACGCCGCAGTGCAGAAACAGTGGAAGGAGGATATCGGGTAGGCTCGATCCCAGATCCCGACACCGAATTCACCTCCTACTCCAACTCCTACTCCGAAGCTTTCATTGCTCATCTACCGAGGACGGTTGCAGCGCAGCCAGCTGATAAGAGTCGATAGGGATCTGCACCTGATATACGACTACGACGCGAAGAACCCCGAGACTGGCGCTCCGGAGAAATGGCGCTATGAGATGTGAGCACGGTGTAGCGCGGTGCTGTGCTGCGTGCTGGTGATTCAAGCATATAGCTGATACGCTGGATGGTTGACGTAGGTGGTTCTCGCATGAAGATCGGATCAGTACGCGTCGTCCCTCCCACTCAGACAACAGCTTGGCCTGCTAGCGCAAGCTACGGACATCCAACGGTGATCTTCGTTGGGAGAGAGCGCTAATGCGTTTCTTGGTGATTGTGATCGCAGCATACGCGATCCACGGTGGACCGATGGTAAGATGAGAGCCGTTCCCAACCACCCCTACCTCTCACTTACCTCCTACTCGGATACTAGCCTGACAGACCGAACGAGACGCTGACTCATGTTGGTGTCCCGCTTAGGCTGGAAGATTGAATTACCAGAAAGCGGACTATCAGTGCATCCGCCCCGGCGAGCTGTGGCAGTGTAATTGGCTGTGAGCTGCTTCGTTGCGTCGTAGTACACTTTGACCTGACATCTGACATGTGCTGTGCGTCGTTGATGGGTACAGAGAGGAAACCGGAACGTGAGTCGTCTACCCCTCGCTCGCTTAAGAGATCATGACTTGGTCAATCGTGCTGAAATTGACGCGACCCAACCATTAGGATCTGTTCGCTGGTCTATGATATTCCCAAGAAGAAGATCACGACGCTGTTGGGTTTCTCTCGAGGGCGTGAGTGTGCTTCTGTGCTTTCTCATCCTCTACCTCCCTGCCCTGCATCTCAACCTTTCTGCTCCGTTGCTCAGCAGAGGAACCGAGAAGCGGCTCGTCCCACACACTCACACACCCACAGCCTTACACACGGCGTACTGACAATTGACTACTCACGCAGACTGGGACAACCCCGAGGCCGCACATGGCGACAAGCGCAACCAGAAAGATTTCGAGCGATGGCGTACTCTAGCCCACGAAGGGAAATCGCAATCGGACCGATTCATGCTCAATGACCAAGCGAATCTCCTGGAGTCGTTCAGAGGGAAAGGCGATTTGGAGCCTATTGATCATTCTTGGCCCACCCTCTAATCCGTCCTATAGTAATCAGATTGTTGTGGGGAGATCCGCTTTGTAGGTGAATGCAGACCAAGTAAGGACGCGTAGATGCTGGAGCCGATGCTGGAGCCGATGCGATGCATTGTGTGTGTTATAGTACAACAACTTGCAGTCTATCTAATTTTTGAACTGTGCGGACCAACATCTCGTCTGTCACTGCACTGGACTTCCGCTCAATGTAATCGACTCCCTCGACCAAACCTGCACCATCATCCCACAGCGCGCAATCGCTCAAACTCCACCTCGTCTCCTTCTCCTTCCCCGTCGCCCCCGTCGCCCTCAGAATCCTGCGGCCCGTCCTCATCTTCCACCGCCTGGAGATAGGCCGGTCTCTGGCCTCGAGAGAAATACAATGCCGCTTCCTCCTTCTTCACCACTGCTTCAGTGACTAAACAATATCGGACCGACTGCGAGCGTCTCTACATCAGCTGACGATCTCCCTTTTCCCTGTTGATAAAATGAGAATTTTGCGGCGATAGGGGTGAGGACTCACCGATCCCGGTACTTCGAACATGGCATCAACGAGAACTTCCTCCAGCACCCCTCTGAGCCCTCTTGCTCCACCCCCACGTTCCAGTCCTTCGCGCGCAAGCGCCTTGACGGCCTTCTCAGTGAATCGGAGCTCGCTCCCATATCGCTCAAATAACGCAACGTATTGCTTGACCAGTGCGTTCTTGGGCTCGACGAGGATCCGGACCAAGTCGTCTATCGACAGAGGATGGAGTGTGGAGAGGATCGGTAGTCGACCCACGAATTCTGGGATAAGGCCGTATGTTGCTAAATCGGTCGTTTGGAGGCCTTTCAGCGGTAGTGGATTAGGAGTATCGGATACTATTGGTGTTGGCAGGGGCGCGCCGAATCCGATTGACTACAGATTAGCTTGTATATATGAGTCCAAGACTTACCCCTTTGCCCAATCGCCGATTGACGAGTGTCTCTAATCCGACAAAAGCGCCAGAAAGCACAAAGAGGATGTTGGTGGTGTCCACCACAAACGTCTCACCTTTACCGCCTACACCCAATCGTGTCAGCTAAGACCATACGCGCGAAAGCATATGACTCACTAGGACTACCTCCGCCACTGCTGAACCCCGGCAGACCCTCTCTGACAGTCTTTTTTCCTCCCAAACCTCGATTCATGGGATTGTTCGGATCCCATCCTGGTGGATCACCATAGGCCGCACTTGTCTCTGCTTTCGGTCCACTTGAACTTCCTCCCACACCCGGGCTGCCCGGGTTCAGCGTTGAAGATGAGCTCGAGGAAGAGTTTGTTGAGGAGGATATAGCGGGAGGTTTGGCCGAGAGCGTTAAAGTGGTACCCTCCAGCAAACGGAGCAGAGCTTGTTGTACTCCTTCTCCACCGACATCGCGTCCTCCGCCCCAACTTCCGAATTCCCCTCCACCCCGCCGGGCAAGCTTGTCAATCTCGTCAATGTGGATGATACCGACTCTACAGGGAGTTAGAATCGAGTCGTATTTCGATACTGCTTGACACCTACTCGGTTCGGTTCACGTCGTATTCTGCAGCTTGCAGCAATCGCAAAACACAGTTCTCCACGTCCTCCCCGACATCTATCATGTCAGCGATATCAGCTAGCGCTATACTCACATCCTGCCTGAGTGTACGTTGTTGCGTCGCAAGAGCTATAGGTTGAAACATAAGCGAGTATCACAATGTCACACAGGACGAGACGTACGCAAAGGGCACATCGAGAATCTTGGCAAGTGTTCTAGCCATCAAAGTCTTGCCTGTACCAGTGGGACCACTGTATGAAATGAATTGCGTGAGGACCTGAGCTTACATAGAGATCGAGGTCACACTCACATCATCAAGACATTGCTCTTCTCAATAGTCACTGCTTCTTTCTGCTCTTCGGGCTGATACCTCTCTGCCTCCTCCTCCATACCGAACCGACCGCCAACGAATCCGCTATAGGCGTCAGAGGAGCCTTTCCGAGATGGTCTTTGGGACGACGATGAGGCGGCAGGCGTAGAAGTCCTGTCGTTCGGATCAGAGGATTTGCGCCGTTTCATCGCTTGGCCAAGAAGGGATGGGGTGGGCGGAGGGGCTCTGGAGCTAAAGTAGCCGTCGCGGGCTAGATCAAACCGTGACACATGTCAGCTATGATGATTCTCGCCTCAATAATACAAGGCAGATATAGCTGACCCCATTGTCCCTCTCTCGAACGGAGAGTGAGCAGATCATGCGTCAATGTCGGATCTGCCCCAGCTCCGTCGACCCCTGTGCCCGTAACTCGGGTCGCATCGCCTCCGAGCCCAAGCCCAGCATCCAGAGCTGAGCCGGCAGTACTTGGGTCCCAAGCGATAGGCGGGTCTGTCGGTGTCGAAGCGAATCGAGAATGGGAATGGGAATGGGAATCAACCAAGTCGTCCCTGCGTTGTTGGGGCGATTGGCGTGACAATGTAGAAGGCGCAGGTGCTGGCGGAGGTGAGACGACTGGATGATCGAGGATGATTGGAGGCGGTTGTGGTCGCGGTAGGGGAGTGGGTGGCTCGCGCTGGAGTCGAGGTGTTATACGATGATAGTGATTGAACACGCTAGACATTCCAGTTTATCAGCTGCTGTTGACGGCAGATAGTACACTGGATGAAGGACTTACGCTACTGAGAGTACACGTTTCGCCCTCTCTTGTCCGACGATGTACTGCGACAGATGGTCGTACAGCTGCGCCAATACGCAATAAATCAGTCAGCTCAGAACCAGGATATATGGAAAGGTGCTCACTTGCTTGGGCGACCTCACACTCCATCCCGTGAACGGCGCATCGTCGTCGATCCTCGCTCGGGTCGAGTTGAGCCGCACCACCCCAAACGCCTTCGTTATCGGTACACGCGCCCGGGACAGACGCAGTAGGTGACTTTGCTGCATCCCGTGTTTCTGAGTTGGTGGGATGCGATGAGAATAAAGGATGAATTGAGATTACGAGTAGTGTTCAAGCGGTCACGTAACCCGAACCCGGTTAAAATGGTCGACTCGTTATCTCCCTCTCCCTCAAATGTCGAAGAGACCTCGCTGCTTTGAGTTTATTCGCACATGGCACATGCACCTAATCGCCGTCCCAGGTGGACGCCGAGTGTTCTACTATCCGCGGTGCACTCCATATACATGTCGATGAGCCGCTGTACCAGAGCGCAGAGCCTAGCAAGGGAGCATGACTGACTGACTGACGCGCGGCGCTCGGTCAACGGCTATACCCGGTAGTGCAAAGGCAGTATCTCGGAGATCTATATATAACGACGTCGGGCAGTATCCACTATGCAAGCTGTTATCAGTATCTCATGTTGAGACTCTATCACTCAACTGTTCTAATATCAGACTTGCGTGCATTCGCCAGAGATCTCGAGTATACAGTACAGTACTGGCAATATGGCATCTCTGACTGGCGATCAAGGCAAGTCCGCCTCTCAAACCTCTTAGACTGCAAGCGAATAAGTGTTATTGACGTCAAGTTATAGCCTGCGCAACACTCCCCGTCGTAGAGGTCGACTATACACCAAAGGGCGAATGGCTCGACGAGGTGAGCTTTGTGCTCTAGCAGACAAGCATGACTCAAAAGTGATGATGCTCGCTTTGTAGGGGTTGAACGGACTAAAGACCTATTTCTCGCCTTCGACTGGCGGTAAGACGAAGAAGGCCGTGCTGTACATCTATGATATCTTCGGGTTCTGTCCTCAGAACTATCAAGGTGAGCTGCGACTCTCACTTTCCCGCTCGTTCTCACGCGCCTTTCTCTCTCTCTCTCTCTCTTTCACACACACACACATACCTTCTCGCTGTCTTCCTCTTCCTCTCTCCCTCACCGTGTCTTTGCCTCTAGGGAATCATGCATCGACGCTGATGCAAACCTGTGGCTGGAGTAGGCGCGGACATGCTCGCTACGACCGGTCTGGACATATACGTCCCAGACATGTTCGACGGTAAAGGTCTAGGAAGCAAGGTCCATTCCGCTAGCCCAGAAGAGAAGTGAGTCCTGCGTGATCGCCGATCGTCTCGAGTGGATCTCTAACACCGTATCTCTGCTAAAGCATAACTTGCTCGTTGGCGCAGACAACAGGCCATGGCGGCGTTCAGGGTTGGCTATCCTGGCGATCCCGATACCCAGATCCAACCTCTGACTGCGCTCATCGACCTTCTCAAGAGTAGAGGGTACGAGAAGGTAGCTGGAGTCGGGTTTTGCTGGTATGTCACTATTCGTACATTGTCTTATCGCCTAATCTTTCCTTTACCCTCTCTTGGCGTCTAGCCTGTTTGACCGTCTAATATGATAAGCGATGAGCTGATATCAACCTCGTTCGATGGTATAGGGGCGGCAGCCTCGTCTCCCTTGTGCCCGCGCTCGATGCGCATGTCATGTGTCATCCGGGGTAAGCACACTTTCTCTTTCCTCTCATCCTCCTTAGATAGTTTTATGATGGCTGATGTCCTGGTACAGCACGAGAAAAGGCGTCAACGAGGAAGCGGCATCCAAGCTGACTTCTCCGACACTTCTGCTACCATCGATGAACGAGGACGAAGCGCAGGTACGCTCACCCACCTATCTTTTACGTCTGCCTTCTAGCTTTCTAGCTGGAGATTAGTGATATTGATATGTGTGTGCGCGTGAACAGATGAAAGCTTTCCACGAGGTGATGCGTACCAAGCCCTTCGGCGACAAGTGCGAGCTCAAGATATACAGTGAGAGTCTCCATGGCTGGATGGCCGCCCGCGCCGATGTACGTTCCAGTCCTATCTACTGGTTCCATACCAACGTTACATCGGAGTGAAAGCTGATGTACCAATTGATCTAGCTCAAGGACGAGAAGCAGAAGGCCAAGTTCGCAGAAGGGTTCCAGGACGTGGCGCAGTTCTTGAGCAAGGTCCTCTGAGCGCCGTCATACACGTAGTCTACTGCTGTACTCGCCTTGCCATGCAATCTTCATGCAAAGAGTGCTAGTACTGGTGTAAGAGCTCAGCAACGGTGCCACTACGGTTTCCACAGACAAATTTGATTCCGTTGTATCTTCGTCTCCGTCGTCACAACAATTCATTCACCTCTAACTTTCCTTGCTCTTCTAGACATAGTCATGAACAACTAAACAACTCATAACCAGATAACAACTTGATATCGATGTCGGCCCAAGTGTGCCGAGACTACATAAACGGATATTGTCGATTCGGCGCGGGGTGCCGGTTCTTCCATCCTGCTCGGAACGGTGCAGGTGCCAGTGGAAGCGGAGCAGGGGGACAGAGTCGTGCGGCGTCTTCAAGGATAGCTTCAGCGTCGCGATATCAGTTCAAGTGAGCATAGTCCACCACTAAATCGCCAAGTTGATTGATACTCATACTGACGCCGATACTCCACAACGTAGCGAGGACACAATCAAGACGGATCTCGCGCTTGAGAAGCCGCAGTGGATATTGTCCAATTACGGGGTGGCCAAACATGAGCCCAACCTGTTTTTCGGATACGACATCTCGCCAGAAGAGCTGAGGTGGAAGAGCGCTCTTGCGCTGAAGGAAAACAAGGGGCAGGACTACGTGGGCCACATTCATAGCTATCATTATTGGAGCCGTGACATAGCGGCTAACCCGATTGCTCACGCATAGGTCAAAGAGGAACAAACGCTTCTGTCGCAAGCGAGCAGCACCATCTCCCAAGCCGTTTCCAACTTGGCGACAACATATAAAGTCGCTGAGAAGCTACATGATGCGCGTTTCGCTCAAGGATCCAACCCAGGCGACGCTAGGCCAAAGGAGTTCTCCGAAGCAGCAGCATTAGGGGGAGGCGCTGCTGCTCCTTCTGGCACGTCAGCGGGAGGGACCGGTTTCGGGGGTAGTCCAGCTGGAGGAAATGGGACTGGGGCATTTGGCGCTAGTGGCGGATCAGGATTCGGGCAGAGCTCGACTGGTGGTGGCAGCGGCTTCGGCCAAAGTGCTTTCGGAGCAAACAATAAGCCGTCCACGTTCGGCTCGAGCGCGTTCGGATCTCAACCACAAGCTAAACCAACGGCTTTTGGCGGCGCGTCCCAGCCATCGCCCTTCGGATCCACTCTCACAACTACTCCTGCTGGGGGAAGCGCTTTTGGCGCATCTGGATTCGGCCAGAAGCCCGCAAACTCAGCGTTTGGTTCATCAGCATTCGGCGCGCAGTCCAACACCATGACCTCAACTCCAGCGGCAAGCTCGGCATTTGGACAGTCGGCGTTCGGCGCTAAGCCTGCTGCTGCCCCTGCGTTCGGTGCGTCGAGCACTCCGGCATCAGCGTTCGGAGCGTCGCCTGCTGCTGGAGGATCCGCTTTCGGCGCTTCGGCTTTCGGCCAAGCTGCGAAACCGGCTGGGACCACATCAGCATTTGGATCGTCAGCCGCTCCCTCGGCTTTTGGGTCCAGTTCCACCGGTGCTACACCATCAGCGTTCGGCGCGACTGCCACTCCCGCTTCTTCCGCACCGGCGCCATCGGCATTCGGCTCATCAGCTTTCGGCAGTACCAGTGGTAACGGATCCAATACGACTCCAGCTGCAGGCGCAGGCGGAGGATTTGGGCAATCTGCTTTTGGGCAATCCGCGTTCGGTCAACCGGCCAAACCAGCGGCGTTTGGAAGTACACCACAGGGCCCCTCTTCGTCTATGGGACAGGCGAGCTCAGGTTCTGCCTTCTCAGCGTTCGGTCAACCGGCTGCATCAGGAGGCTTCGGAGCATTCGGTGGTTCATCCACGTCTTCGTCAGCTCCAGCATCATCCAATCCATTCGGTGCTCCAACTCCATCTCAGCCAGCGAACCCATTCGGTCAACCTGCCCAACCGGTAGCTCCTCCTTCAGGCTCTACGCCAAGTACGAATCCCGCAAATCCCTTCGCAGCTCCATCTGCGCCAACCTCAGCATTTGGCAGTTCGACGACGCCCACATCGGCATTCGGTAGCGGGGCGACCTCCGCTCCAACAGCATTCGGCCAAACAAGCGCTTTCGGCGCCCCTGCTCCGCCTTCATCAGGTTCGGCATTCGGATCACCCTTCGGCGCATCAAATACCGCATCACAGGCGGGAGCAGAACAGCCAGAAGGACCAGTACCGGAGGGATGGACGTATGATGATCCGTGGTCCTGCACTCTGGCCACTGAGACTGGAAGTGGAAGTGGAAGCGGAAGTGAGAAAGGAGGGAAGCTGGGCGATGCGATTGTAGCTGCGTTCAAAGCCGCGGCGTTTGAGCTGGGGTCTATCCCGGCTGTTCCACCGCCTATCGAGCTGAGATCGTAGTGAGGACACTCGGCAGGGGTTTTGTGGGCAGACAGAAAGAGGATCGTTTATCCGTCGGGACTGTGACTGGGAGAGGTCGCATGAGAATGGCTTGATGGGTCTTGGGAAAACGAGGGGATAAGAGCAGAACAGGACCTCGATGTTGTAAGCATGATACGAACTGCATTTCATCTTCATACATGTACACTATACCAACCTCAATACTCGATGCACATGCTGCGCTACCTGCGTATCGTCACGCGCTCATCAAGCCAAGTCAGGGCATCATTGAAGTAGGCAGAGCGATTCTGAGACAGTTTTCGAAGCGGGCATCTTCGTCTCCTGCGGTAAGAGCTGTGTGTGGCCGTTACATCAAGTATCAGTCGTAAGCAGTAGGCATTACGTAGTATGCAGTAAGCTTAATACGCAAGCATGCAGGGTTGAAACGGGAGGTTGAGAAGGTGGGTTGAGATGGACGTACGTTGACCATTCGCGCGTGCATGGGGATCATCACTCCGCCGGGGAACGATGTGCCTTCGGGGATGTACCTATGTCGGGCGAGGGGGATGGCAGGGCAGGGCGGGCCAAGAAAGTCATCGAGTATGACAAGCAGTGAGTACAGCACCAAGCACGTAGCAGGACAGTGAGGACTTCGGAAAGGACAGCGGAGAGAAGGGACAATAGCACCCACCCGCCGTACCGCAATACTGTCATCTCCGGCAACTGCGCGCCGAGGGGTAGTACTCTGCATTCGTTGTATGGTCAGCCTTCTGTCCCACTTCAGGCGCAGGTGCGAGCTTCATGGCACGTCCACCTCCACGCAGCAAGGTGCATAGCTATGACGGCTGAGGACGACGATGCGAAGCGAGAGTGTGTTGTAAAGACGGCAGACGGTAGATTGGACATGGGGCTGTGAAGTGGCACGCGTATACGCACGTTCCTGCAGGAGCGTAGAACCCGTCTTGGGCGTTCTTGAGGACGTCCTGGAGGCACCCGTCGCTGTCCTGGGAGAGACGAAGTAGTGTTAGTCCACAGGTGTCTCAGCATGGGACTCGTGACTTGCCACGGAGCAACAGAGCAGAAGGACGCTCCCAGTAGCCAAAACCTAATTTAATGTATAATGTGGGGAAGAGGTGAAGGACAACGCACAAATTGCACATCTGCCCACGCAGGCCGCCAACTCGCTTTATTATCATCATCCTTAAACCACTTCTGTTCCAGTTGATCACCATCGACAATTTCCTCCACGGTCGACGGATCGGCTTTGCTCATATACTCTTTCCGCTTGTCGCTGGACTTGGACTTGGATTTGGAGGAGGACTTGCTTTCTGACGGCATGGTGCTTGCTGCTTGCTTGCGATCGCTGCGTTGTGAGATATCTCACGAAGAAGCGGTGTAAGTGAGTATGTCGAGTTTTGTAGTATGCTTAGAGAGCAAGGATAATGTACAGCTTTATACAGCTTGGGTAAGCGTAGCAAAGGGCAAAGGTCGTTGGCAGATGATTGTCCCACGACGAGTCGTCAGTCGCTGTTGAGTAGACCGACATCAGTACCGTCCCCTTGAGCTACCCAACGATGACACTTCCGCTACATGATTGACAGCACTCCATTCTTGTATGGTGCGGCAGCTCCCTAGTCCAGCTTCACCCTTATTGCCGTACTGCGTGATGAATGATACTTTGTCATTGCTTCACTCCCTTTGATCCCAGGGAAGGTAGCGCGATGACGGATGTCAATGACGACGACACAGGCGACGAATGGCTTGTCCTTTGACAACAGCGAAGGCCTTCTGTGCCAACTCTGCAGCCGTTCAAACGGTAGCCATAGCCATAGCCGTAGCTGTAATACCATAAAACATCGCTCGGAACCAAACAATTTGAATTGGGGATGGTGAACGGTGAAATCGGTCGATCGCCAACGAAGCTCAGGAACAAACAGTGGCACTAACGCACAAACGTGTTCTTTTCTGACGTCAGATGCGCTGTGGTGCTGGTGCTGGCTGCGATGGAATAGTGCGATGGTGCGATGCGATGGGGTCTTATATCAAGCGAGGTGCGTTGGTAGCTTGATTATAAGAGTATCGAACAATGTCAATCCGTCTTCCTCTTTCTCTCTCACGATCCATCCCTCGACTTCCTCGCACTCACTCACTCTATTCAAGAAGCAGTAGCAGTATACACACGTACAAACGCACAATGTCCACCGTCACAGTCAACTCCAAAGCCAACCCCACCTCGCCACCAAAACACAAAATGGCAGTGTTCCCGCGCATGACCACGGCGCTGCCCTCGGAACACGCCGAGTTCAGGAATGTTCTCTGGACGGGCGAGAGTAGTCAGCTGGTCATTATGACTATCCCCGTGGGAGGGGATATCGGCGAGGAGGTGAGTCGCGAGCGAGCGAGAGTGAGGGCGAGGGCGATGGGGGGTCAGCAGACTAGTGACTAGTAGTCTAGTAGTCTAGTATTGCCTTGCTACCGGTGCTGCTTTCCTATCGACCCCTCACCCTATCGTCCTGCTTCTCCAAGTCACCTGCTATCAACTCACAGCGCTAACCTCACCCACAATCCCACTAGGTTCACCACGTAGACCAACACCTCGTCTTCACCTCTGGTACAGCCAAAGCAATCGTTGGGGGAGAAGAGCGAGATGTGTCCGCGGGCGACCTCGTGATCGTCCCCCAGGGCACCAAGCACAACTGTGAGGCTTGTCTACTCATCCACTCGTCCACTCATCCACCCATCTACTGATCTGCTCATCTATTCCTCTGCTTTCTGCTTCACGCACTATCGATGACAACGATCACTCGCTGATACCAATTCTCGATCTTAGTCATAAACACCGGCCCGAACCCACTACAGCTCTTTACAGTGTACGCACCGGCAGAGCACGACCCGCGCAGCTCGCATCAGACTAAAGAGGAGGGCGATAAGCTCGAGGATGAGGGGAAGGACGAGGCCCCTGAGTGGGCGCAGATGGAGCATAAGAAGTAGTACTGCGAGCAGCGACTAGAAAGTAGCGGGTGAGCGGTCGACAAGTGAGAAGTCAAATGTACAGAGCGATAGAGCGACAGAAGAATATGGAATGCAGCTGTATGGATCATCAAAGAAGCCTCAGTCACTTCAGCAGACTGCCACTGAGCGACGCCGATGCTGAGCTAAATGAACGGTTTCCACGATGCATCTCAAGCCCCAACGCTATATAACCCTTCTTTCCTCCTCGCAAGACCTGCACAGCACGACACAGCGCTACAGCACCAACGCGCTAAAGACCCTCCCACCCACCAGCCTCTTTCCACTTCCTCACACCCTCCGTGAAATCCAAAACTGCCGTCCTCATGCCTTCCACGACCAAAGTCCGATCCCACTCTGATCTAGAGCGCCAAAGACGGTCGAAGAGACTTGCGCGGAGTTGTTCTAGCTGATCGACTGATAATTGCGCTGTAAGGATCTGGAGGTCGTCCGTCAGATAGGTGAGAGTAGGGGGGACGATGAATGGCGGGTGTTCCACTGGCACCGGCGCTGTGGCTGGCGCTGGCGCTGGTGCAGATTTGGGTGGGGGGATGGTGACGGCCGCAGCGGCATCGATCGTTTCTTCGGTGGTGGTCCTGAGCAGCACAGTTGGTGCAGGTGTCGGTAAGGGAGTGGAGAGTAACGGGTCCGCTACGGGAGCAGCAAGAGTGGAGAGGCCATCATTCGTAATAGACGGCGATGGTCCATCAACATCCATCGCTTCGTCCCTTGATCGCTTCTCTCTCCCATGGAGAGAATCCCCATCCTCCTCGCCCTCCTGACGATACCTCTTCAGACTAGCCCCGTCGACCGCAGGCGCAGTAGCCTCATCCTCCAACTGTCCATTCCCACTACCATTGACGTTGGTCCCCTCCCCCTCCGCCTCGGCCTGCGCGTCCTTCTTTCTCTGTCTCTCCGCTTTTCGCGCTTTCATCCTTATGGAATACCTCTCGAATTCCGGGGTCCACTTGGGATCGAATCCAGCCACGTGCAATCTGGCATTAGCTGCCATCTCCGCTATCTTGGCTTGACGATCGGTGTCTGGTAACCTATAAGCGTTCTCTTCGATCTTCGCTATATCGTCCAAGAAGTCGGACGGAGTATAGTATTTGTGTTTAACGAGTTTACGGTGGATCGTATCGATATCAATCGGGTGAGCTTGCCACGCGACAACTGCATCAGGAGCAGTAGCGGTGGTTGCGGGAGCGTCGGTCTCGGTGTCGGCAGCAACGACAGGGTCTACAGGTGTTGCAGAGAAGACGTCGGGGACTGACGTTGGCTCTGTAAGACCGTTTACGGGAGGGAGGGTAGCCTCTTCAAGCACAGTCGCCGCTGCTGGGTCCGCAGTCGCCGGAGGCAGAGCGGCTTGTTCTGCCAGATATCGCTCGAGACCCATGGCGTCCTCCTACAACGAAGCGCGAATCAGCGTGATGTAGTGTATCAGTATCAAGCAATTGCGACTCACTTTGACCGTCAGAACGACCTTCCTGAAGCGTTTGATGAATTCTTGGACAAGAGCGGTAAAGCTCAGCACCATCATATTTCTTGCCGCTTGATCCTTTTCTTCTTCTCTCGCCAACTCCGCTTCGGTCGGTTGGCGGGGTGGTAGAGGAGCAGCAAGTGGTAGATCCTCCAATACTCTTTTCTTCCGGGGGATACCGTCGGGGAAGTCAGTAGGTGGTTTGCGCACTGATTCTACCAGGTCGGCGAAGTACGCTGACCGCTCGGACTATAACGAATGTTAGCTCGCGGACCCGGCAGACATTTGCGGATCGAACGACTCACAGGTGAAGGCAAGACCAGCTCAATCTTGTTCTCCGGTGCAAAACCAAACCATTCTCGTACATCCGCAGGAAGCTCATCTATCGGACCGTCCGCCATACCCAAGAGCAAGATAGGATCTGAGGGGGGTATACCATCGAGGAGCGCTCGTACAGTCGATCGAGCAGTATCGCTTATTGTATTAGCCCATTGGGACAAGGAGGGGATGAAGATGACAGATGGTTGATGACGTTTCGCTTCGACGAAGAGCTGCACCACGGAAGCTTCGATACTCTGTAACACAACAAGTAAGCGAGCGTATCACCGTGGAACAGGGGGTTATAGTTGTGACTTACTCTGGTCGAATCACCCATCAACGTCCCCAGATCAAAGCTTTGAACGTGGAAACCCTCAAGATGGTGGAGTACTGCTGGACCGAGGAACGTCTGTCCCAATCCAGGCGCGCCATGTACCAATATTCTCGGTCGGAACGTGCGTAGTTTATCCAAGGCTGAAACGGTATCAGCCTTTACAGAAGGTAACTGATCGAAAATGACTCACACTGCAACATCATATGCTTTTCAAAGGAGTCACCATCCTCATCCTCGAATTCTGCCTCTTCTAAAGCCGTACGATGCTTCTTGGGTGGTAAGACGTGATCGATAGCAGCATTGAGGCGGTCGAGTGGTGCTCGAAGTAGGGGAACGAGGTGTTGCGGCAGTTGGATTGCAGGTGAAGAAGTTGATCGCGCAGACGATGGGACAATTTCTGAATCAAGAATGAACGAATTAGCACATCGGATTGTAGAGCAGGTGGAAAAAGCGACGACGAACTCTTGATTGACATCATAAAGTCTTTCGCTTGAACATGGATGGAGCCAGTTTCCAATTGCAGTCTATCAGGCGTTTTGTAAATCTGAGGATACCGTCTCTGAATCGCGTTGAGGGCAGCTTCAGTGCACAATGCCTGCAGATTTTCGCTGTCAGATTTCGTTTCATGAGCCACTTTGATGGCAGCCACTCACCCGAAGATCCGCACCGCCATAGCCTTTTGTCAAGACTGCAAGCTTATCCAAGAAATCGTCCGATAATTTTGGCTCCCATTTGCGAGTGTTGATACCGATGATCTTCTTTCTGGCTACACGATTAGGCAAGGGAAAATAGAATTCTCTGTCGAATCTTCCAGGTCTACGAAGAGCGGAATCCACAGCGTCTGGCCTATTTGTTGCACCGATAACAATCACTTGACCTGATGGGCAGAGAGGTCAGCTGAGCCTATGCAAGGCACCCGGAACTAGACTTACCTCGTCCGTCCATACCGTCCATCAAAGCAAGCAGGGTGGACACGAGAGACGCGTGTATCTGATCTTGCTTGCTACTTCGAACGGGAGCGAGACCTGTTTAGGAGCGCGCGACTGTGAGCTGGGCGCAATGATCGCTTTGTACGACAATGTCACTGACCATCAATCTCGTCGAAGAAGATGATACTGGGCTGCGAGGCCCTCGCCTCCTCGAACAGCATTCGCAGTTGCCTTTCAGCTTCACCAACCCACTTGGACAGCACGTCTGCACCCTTGCGCATGAAGAAGGCTAAAGAGATGCGTTAATACCAATTATTCTCATGAATACGGTTGGACTCACATATTTTGGTGTTGCCAGTACTACACGAGGCAGCCAGCGCACGAGCGAGCAGCGTTTTACCCGTACCCGGAGGACCGTGGAAAAGAACGCCTCGCGGCGGTGTGATACCGAACTGCTGGAAGAGTTCGGGGTACAAGAGAGGGAGTGCGACCATTTCCTTGAGCTGGTTGATATCTGTAACACCACTGTCAGCGAAACTAGAATAAAGGACATGTGCAGCTTACGGTCGTCAAGACCACCAACGTTGTCGAAGGTGACGTTCATGTCCACGCCTAGCGGGTCGGCGTCGGCGAGGTCTGTGTCGTAGTCAGCAACCCCTCATGCCTCACGCCTCACGTAGCCATACTTACTGGATTTGGGGTTGATTCGCCCAAAGTTCGGTACATCAGAAGGACCACCAGCACCACCGCGTGCGACAGGTGTCGTATTGGACAGCGACGGACCACCAGCCCCGCTCTTGAGTGGTGTCGCAAAGTCGTCCTACGTAGGATGTTAATTATCTTTATGTGCAAATATGTGATATGCACTGACTGAATCACTCGTATCTGGATCGCCCATCGCTTGGGTCAAACTCCTTCCCTTCATGTTCCACGGCATCAACGAAGCGGCCGCTGCAGCTCCAAACCTCACACCTCTCGCTGCGCCAGTAGAACCACCAGGTCGACCACCACCCGGGCGAGATGCTGCCGCTATGACATCAGTGACGGTCATCTCCTCCCTCAAGTCGTCCATGGTGGGGATATGATAGTTCGGTTTGGAGGTCCGCTTCCTGAGGTTGCGCCGTCCACCACCGCCGTATTCATCGTCGGAGCTTTCGTCATGGCGCTTAGCTGCTGAACGAGTGCTTCGGCGGGTTGTAGTAGGACGAGTGGGTCCTGAAGCGCGAGTACGACGACGTTTGGGACTATGGGAGACGAATGAATCGTGATCATCGGCATCTTCTTCCTCCTCCTCGTAGTTGCCTAGAGGATCGCTTGATGGACCTTCCGATTTCGATTCCTCATCTGTGGGTTCAAAGTCCTCGCCGTCGGCTGAGGAATGCCGAGCCTCTCGCTTGGGTCGTCCGCCGGAGCTCGCTGACTGGCGCCCATGGCCGTTTACGTATGACGGTCCAGGAGCATCAACAGGCTCGACAGCGACGGAAGCCAGCGAATTCCTGGTGGATCGCGTAGGGAAGGCGTTACGTGGGGGTGGTCGGAACTCTCCCTCATCCTCACTTTCATCAGGATCAGCGATGACTCTCCTCCTCGATCGTCCCCCGGCCTGCCTTGCCTCAGGTGAAGCGTTAGGTACCACATCGGTGTCTCCTTCACCGAATCGTTCGGGTGGTTTGTGTGCGCGCCGAGGACGAGCAGCCGGTTCTGCCCATTCAGGAAGGGTAGCGGGTTTGGTGTCGACGTAGCCGTCATCGTCAACCTCCCCAAATGCGTCAGCGTCTCCATCGACGTCCTCGACGGGATCCTCGAAGTCCTCATCATCGTCATCGCGATAACTGAATATTTGCGCTTGCGCCTTTTGCGACGCACCGCGTTTCGGTCTACCGGTGTTGGACATGACTGCTTCGCTTGTGGACGCCGCTTTACGGGATGGAGGCTGCGACCGACCAGACGCTGCAGGAACGCTGTGTGGTGTTGACGAAGCTAGCACTGGTGTGGAAGAAGGAGCTTTGAGTTTGATTTTCAATGGCGACGGGTGCTGAGGAGGGAATGCAGCGGCAGACGTGGAGGACGTTGTCGGTGCAGACAGGGAGTCGTGGAACTGGGAGGGTGGCTGTTGATGAGCGATAGATGGGCCCACGGCGTTGTAGTGGCCAGACACAGAAGGATGATCGTTGTAGCTAGGCTGCGCGAGCTGCCCTTGGGGAAGTCCAGGCGATGGAGCGTAGCTGGTTTGAGGGGAGAATTGCGGATACGGCGAGAGGTTGTGAGGTGATTGATAGGCTGGCGACGCTTGCGATTGCGGTTGCGAGAGGTACCGAGGACTATTTTGTTGTTGCTGTTGATGTTGGACGTAGTATTGCGGGGCGACGGGTGGAGGGTAGGCACCTGGCTGGAGAGTATTGTCGTATTGAGGTGCGTAGCCCGTAACGTCGTATTGCTGATACGGCTGCGCAGCGGCGGATGGCTGAGGAGACGGGTATGTGCCGTGTGCCGAGTAGTCTGAGCTGACCTGATAAGGGTACTCGTTACCGGGTTGCGGTTGAGCAGCAGGCTGCTGAGGGTATGTCGGATAAATCGGTGTCGAGGGTGAAGGATAGCCGTGGTTGGGCGGACGGGACATTGACCCGAATTAACTTGGGGTGGGCCGAGGAGGCAGCTTTGCCAGTGCTGTGTGAGCAAGGTAGCACTACGACTGCTGCGTAAGTGCGAGTCGATGGCCTCGACGAGCTCAGTGATGCTGAGGAGGATGGGTCGGAAGAGGAACTGATAATCGTCCTAGTTGACAAAGTGAGAACAGGTGTCAGGACGCGTTGTAGACAGGCAAACTAGCGTGCCTAGTGCAGCTGTCGCCACGCGCTGGGACGCCTATTGCAGAGGTATCTTACATACCAGCAAGCCTTACAGACCAATGTCCGAGGTCCACACGCGCCTAGTCCCTTTTTTTCTATATGTTCATTTGTTGTTACTCAGTCAAGTTGTCATTCACGCTCTCTCTATCATTACCATTGACTGCTTCATTATCGCATTGTATAGCGCAGGACCGCATACTTTGTGCAACCATGCCTGCCAGACGAAGTCCGTCGCCCAGCGTAGATCCCTTCCCACCTCTCAGACGGTCTTCTAGTCGCTCTACACCTTCTTACGCCAGTATCGCCGCTCGCTCTTCGCATCCTCATAGAGATCAAGCAGATCACTCGCCTTGGTCAAGCGATGATGTCGACCGACAAGATACGCTGGACGAACTCAATTTGTACAACGACGCTATAAATCTGAACTTGCACCCTTCACCACCATGGAGGAGCCGCGCACCCCCTCCACCAGAGACTAGTGCCGACCCTGCCGTTGCACCAACGAGCCCCTCTCGTTCGCCGACGATCAGCACGCCCAGTGGCTCGCATAGCGCCAGGACCAACGCTGTCGCCAATGGGGCCCGTAATGCCGAGGCCAGAAATGAAGCATCCACACCAGTTGCAGGACCAAGTCGTCCTCGTGGCACGAGTCCTCCTTCTCCCTCGCCGCACCGAGCTGCTCGAGATCAACCTCGACATCGTCTTGCTCCCGTTCTTACGCTCGAAGAGCTATTGAGAGAGACTGACGTGTCAGAGAGTGGGTCACCTCACTCTCGCACGGGTACGGACCAAGTATTGGCTGGGCTCGAAGCGCGGAGGCGACGGCGGCGGCGCACAATACTGCTCGACGAAGCGACAGCCGGTCGTGATGAGTTGAGGATGGTGCGGGCTTTGCCTACGGGTGCAAGTGGAGGGAGTGCTCGGACGACCAGAACCGATGGCGAGAGACCGACATGGGCTGGCGGACTGGCTGCTGCTCAACGAGGCGGCTATGCGACTCTCCCATCGTGGCTGTTCGAAGATCAAGGCGATATCCTCAACGATCCAACTGCTCGTCGCGACGCTACAACAGAAACAAATCCACTCGACGGCAGTGGCCAAAATATTACTTCGTTCCTTCGTCGAAGACGTGGGAATCCGACATCAGCGTCCAACGCACAAGCGGACGTTGAGCCCGAGGGGATACAACCGTACAATCCTGGCGGTAGTGGTCGATTTGGGATTTGGGATGCAGAAGAAGATGATTCCGATGATGGCGAGCAGTGGGGCGTCAGGGTCTCCATGCATCACGACAACGAGAACGAGCTGGAGTTCGACATTGACAGGTGGGGCAGCGGCGCGAGTCGGGCCAGAACCGCTGCCCTGGCGCGTGGAGGCAACAATCGACGCCGCCGGTCCTTCCTACAGCGTATCGGTGCGCCACCCGATCTCCGCTTCATCGATGCCGAGCCGTCTGTCAACTTCCCTGCGCCTCTCCGAGGCAATGCGGAGGCTACCGGAATGGATCCAACGAATAATGACTTGCTACGCACAGTCACACCCCTGGTGGTCAGAAGTGGAGGAGCGCGCCGTTTGAGGAGTAATGAGGATGACTCTGACGTTTCGCATTCCGGCACGTCTCGACGGGTCAAACGTCGCAAGAGAGATGCGGCGCTCGGCTCTTCTTCTGCAGCCTACGATGAACGTCGCCCAAGCTACCTTTCTTTCTCGACAATACCACACACGACCACCCTACCCTCCGAATTCGATTTGCCCACTCGTCGCTCCCATTTGTCACTTTCCAGTCACTACTCTGCCAAGGGTGCCACTCGACCTCTAATCACTTTCACTGGCTGCAACCCAACACATACGGATTCTGACGCGACGGCACTCCGGACGACCAAGGCAATACCCATAGAATGCGGTGTGCACTATTATGAAGTATTGGTGGTGAACAAAGGCGAAGAGGGATTCATGAGTGTTGGATGGATGTTGCAAGGTACAGATCTGCGTAGACTCGTTGGGTGGGACAAAGGTAGTTGGGGATGGCACGGTGATGATGGGCGAAGCTTTGAAGGACAAGGTCGAGGAGAGAAGTTCAGTGAAACCTGGACCAGTGAGTGCTATTCTACAACACGTAATGGTCAACGCTGAGCGAATCTCAGCCGATGATGTAGTTGGCTGCGGAGTCGACTTCACATCGGGGCGGGCATTCTTCACCAAGAACGGGAAGATGATGGGTGAGCTTGTTGTGTGAAAGCTTCGCAAGCTTTCGAACTCATCAGTGACTTAGGCTACCGCTTCTCCAAGCTTGGCAGAGGTCTGCATCCCGCCATTGGGTTACGAACGATCGGCGAATCCATCGCAGTCAACTTCACCGGACCATTCATGTTCGATATCGACGGGTATGTGCGGGATGTGCGGGACTCCACCTGGCGTCAGGCCACAAAGGACCAGCTTGTCCATGATGTGCCGCGCCTGGTGGATCAGGTTTTCAAGCGGAACGAAGAGGAGGATATGGATATTGTGGACATCACCGACGAAGCCGAGGTCACGGAAAAGTCGGAAGCGGGCGAAACGAAAATAAAATCTTCCTCGTCTGTATCCTCGTCAGTCGACCTTCCGACCCATTCACCATTACACGATACGCTCAACAAAACCACGGCGTCTCTCGTACTCGATCATTTGCAGAATAACGGGCACGACAAGGCGTTATCGTTGCTTCGGTCTAGCATGCAGAAACGCGGCTGGCTGTTTGGTTCATCAAGCGGAAATGGATACGATGCGGTCATCGCATCCAACACAAGCACCTTAAATGCACCTTTGTCTTCGCCACCTCGTCTGGCCGACTTCCCCTCTCGATTCGCTGCTCTCGCGCACATCCGACGTGTACTCACAGACTCGTTCGCTGCGCCCGTACCATGGACACTGCTAGCCGACCTTGACCCTTCGTCTGTCCTGACCTCGTCCGAAAATCCCTCGCTACGAGCACGGCTGAGAGTCCGCCATTTCCTGCATCTCGTCTACATCTCGTCCTTTGATGACGAGACGATGAATGCAGACAACGAAGACAAGGTCGACGAAGCTATATTTGCTGGACGTGAGCTGCTAAGCACGTGCAGGAAAGAGAAATGGGGTGTTGAAGACGCACGGATGCTACATGAGGCATTCGGGGCACTTGGTGCGCCA